>MCJB01048070.1:130398-143050 GCA_002018475.1 Nicotiana obtusifolia
CTGTTGAATGCGGAGAACTAGAAGTGCAAACAACCTGCTTTCCTTTGATCCAGAGATTGAACGTACTTTACACAGACTAAGGAGGGAGGTAGACGCCAGGACCAGAAATAACCCAAAGCTGGATATAGTTGAGCAACCACAACCTATCGATATGGCAGGAAACGCTGAAAGGGCGGTGATAGAAGCTGCAAGGCCTAATCTGGCCAATATGACTCAGGCAATTGTTAAGCCTGAAATCACCGGACATTTCGAGCTGAAGAAGTATATGGTTTATTCTAAATTGTAATTCTAATTTAATCTAAGAATTGCAAAGAACAAATATGTATTTTGTAATCAATGAAACAAAGATTCCAGGGTTGTGATTTTGTGCCCAATCCTATTGCGTTCTAATTGACTTATTGTTCATATAGTTAATGTAAGATTGCTAATTAATTGATAATGATACTCATAGCCTTCTTCCGAAGTACTAATCGCCTATTCCTAACAAGATTAATGCCTATATTCCTATGGAATTAATCTAGCAAGAATGCATGAAGAACACGATTATATAATTAAGCATGGTGATTAAGTATATTCCTATCCTAACCACGAATCCGCTCTTTTTAATAAAGTTAAGAACATGCTCTCTTCAATTCTTATTCTAATCTAAACTTAGTTTTCTCAAACATGGCATAGATAATTGATAGAACTTAATTGATGGCCAAGGCAATTAAGCAATTAAACATAGAATTGAAGAAACAATCTTAGCCACATTAACTATTAAAACAAATTCATGAATATTGTGTTAGCCATATTAAAACAAATATTAAAACAAATTCATGAGGTTGTGATTAGCCATGAATATTGTGTTTCTAACTATTAAAACAAATTCATCAAGTTAGAAACACAATATTCATGGCTAATCACAACCTCAGAACAAGGGGTGATTAGCCACTCATGTTCAACAAAATCAAATAACTAAGTAAGAAAAACTAAAATAAAGATACTAGTTTTTGCTTGATGAATTGAGAATTTCTTGATGTTGTTGATGTTCCTAGCTCCCTTTTGCTCCAAAATCACGTTGTATACCTCTTAGATAGGTTTAGGGATGTTTATATAGGAGTTGGGAAGGTTTTGGGGCGGTTTAGGGTCTTCTAGGTCGAGTAGGAAACAATTTCCGGAGTTGGTCCCCTGGTCAGCGCCCAGCGCCCCCCAGGGGACTGAAGGCAGTGTTGATTTTTCACTCTCTGTCTCCAGCGCCATAGGCGCCTTCTTCGTTTCTTCTCGTTTTAGCTTGTTTTCTTCCCCGATTTCGTCCCCGATTGTTTTCAACTTATTCCTACACATAAAAACACATTATATTAACATGAATCAATGTGATTAATATCCAAATCCAAACAAACAAGAATTAAATATGGGATAATTTACATGATTTTAGTACTTTTTCTACCCATTATCAGTAGGATACCATATGGGTAAGTGGTTACATCTTTCCTTAAGTACTCCATCTTTCATTTCTCGGCTCACACTTTGCTAATTCTTAGAGGCACTTTCTTTTCATTGGCGACTAGAAAGACTTAGCATCACTCTTTCTTGATCATTTCATTGTTTTTCTACCCTTTTGATTTCTCCATGTTTGGGATCATTACTTCTTTTTGAATCCATTCAACCCTTTCGGTTATTCACTTTTTTTTTTGTATTTTTTTGTTCTTTTCTTTTCTTTCCTTCTCTTCTCATAGAGATTGTTTCTTTTCTCTTTTTGTGCCTTGATTCCTTTTTTAAGTTCCTCATCCCACCCCCAAACTTACGTTTTAAGTCATTTGTTTTACAAGAGTGTTAAGAAAAGCTCGGGTGCCAAGAGAGGGTCATGAAAAAACGAGTAAAGGCTTGTAACATGGTTATCAAATGAGAAAGACTAGAGGCTTAAAGGGGTTGACTAGGGATAATGAGATTAGTTGGCAATAGAAAACTCAAAAGGGCAAAGGAGAGCCTGCAATCACTTCTCAAACGAAAACTTAGGATTTCACCTTGAATCACATTCAGGGCAAGTTCTAGACCTTTCGCACGGATACTTGGACTAGCAACAATTCATCTCACCCCTCACACAACCAGATTGTAAAAGAGGACAGAGTCGAGGGCTCACAATGACCACATTCAAGATTAAAGATCACTATGGTCCAATTTACACCACTCCATGACTGCCAAAGTCAACACAAGAGTCACAAAGTCACTAACTAGAGCTATTTCTTTCAAAAAACTTATCTCTAACCATAAGCACGTATTTAAGTATGTTGGTGCCAATTGAAGCATGGTTGACTCTTCGAGCATGACTTAATTAGGTCTTTTTATTCATTACTACTACTATATTACCTAAACACAAAAACAGACTCATTCCCTTAAGAAGGTTGTCACGCCATCCATTGTTGGGACGAGTCACCCGGTTCACACAACAACTACCTTTAGAAAGAATCGTAACATTAAGAAAAGAAAAGGCTTATTATCTACTAAAACATAAAAAGAAGCTACTAAACAAAACAAGAGCTAATACACTACTAAAACATAAAAAGAAGCTAATAAGCAAAAACAAAGATAAAGAAGCTAATGAACAAACTACTAGAGAGAGAATGAATATACATAGTAAGAGAGAGAGAAGATACATACATACAAAAAAGAAAAGAGATAATATCATCAAATTATTACAGGCCAAATGTATCAAAATAACAAATGTGTCAAATAAAATCCCCTCGAATAAAAGTAAGCATTGTCCCTAATGCGAAAAATAAAAGTAAAAGAGGGAAGAGTGAAGAAAACTCACTATGGGTCCTTGGACATCTCTGTGTCCCCAGCAATATCATCGCCCTCAGGATCAGCCAACTGAATCTCATCATCCTCAATCTAGGTGTGGCTGGGTTGGCGAACATCTAACCTACTGCATTAGCAGTGTCGGCAGCAAGGTTTGGCTTTTCAAACTGGCCAGCTGGTGCCAGTGGTACACATGGTGCTATAGGATATGGGGTGGAATGGTATGGGTCAAGTAGCATATCAAAGGGGAGATCTCTGGTTGTAGCAATCCTGGTCACCTCTCTCCGGAGCTTGCCCACTGACTTCTTACTGGCCTGGGACTTTCTCATCTTCTTTACTTCCTTTCCCAACTCTTCAATCACCGACCTATGCTATATCAAGGTGTCCATCATAGTCTTCTAATTCTCCAGAATTTTCTTCAATGTCTCCTCAATGTCAGAAGGAACTTCTGATGCCTGTGAGGTGGACTGTGCTGCAACAGTACTGGACAAGTCAGACAGCTTTATAGTGGCTGTCTGCATCCAGTTGTTGAGACTCGCCAATGTCTGGGAGACTTGTAGTCTAGATAGTGGATGAAGAGGAGTGAGCATTGGATTCAAAACTGAGGTGGGAGCTATGGCAGGAATTGCAGTAGGGGTTGTGGATGATGGCAGAGACATAGCTGTTGTACTGGAGGAAGGCTTGACCGAAGTGGATGGAACATCAACTGCCTCAACAGCTACAACGGCTGGCTCATCAGACTGGCTCGCGGTGGTAGCAGGCTGAACTTTCCTCTTCGGATTGCTCACATCCATTAGTGAGTACCAAGTAAAAGGCTTCTTCGGCTTCACCTTTGTGTCATAATCCCTGGGCTCTACCCTTGCATCAGTGAGATATTCTGTTATAGTGTTGGGATACAGGTAGGACAAGTCATCTTGCCGATAAATCATTAAGATGTTGGCTGACATCACGACACCCACATTGATAGGGTACCTGGCCATAATAGAAGCAACCAAAACTGCCCGAGGAATCGAAAGGTGAGTCTCATTTTGGCTCGGGTCCAGTCTGCTGAACATAAGGATTTGCCACCCCTTCGCCTCGAAACTCAGAGTGCTCCGGTGGATAGGAACCCTAGCGGCAATCCATGGTGGTGGTGGCCTTGGTGTTGCTAGAATCTTCGCTAACCAAGGTCGGACTGCATCTCCTAGTGCACACTTCTCCAAATAGTCCTTCGATTCAATATTTTCGAAGCCCAAGTACGTGTTCCGTGTATGCTGATCAAACCTCACTTTGAGGTTACGCACTTTCGTCACCTTTATCCCCTGTTTGATATGCGCCCCATTGGTGTAGAATTCACGGACAAGGTACTCTTTGGCATCTACTACACTCTGAGTGAACCACACCCACCCCTTGCGTTCCCTGAACTACCTCAAAACGGCTGAATTCTACCTCTCTAGATCTTTCAATAGAAACTATCACTCAAAGGTTGGCTACCTCGCTGGCCACCATGTACGAAAGCTGGTGAAGGTAGCCAAGCTAACAAATCCGTCCTCCCAAACCTCTTTCTTCTTTCACCTTTCAAGGCCGGTAGCTATAGCATCTCCCCCTCTGCCATCATCGGGGATATCATGAACCGGTGCCTCCTGTGCCACAGGAACTGGTATAGCTGATGGCTCAGAAGCCTGACTAGCACTCTCCGATCCCTCGGAAGTGCTATGAGATGAGGACGGCTCGTCCCTGAGTTGGTATCTCCTTTGCAGTGTGGACTGTACGGTCGGCTGCTCCCGAATAGAGGCTGAGTTGCCCTCTGATACTTCCCTAGACGGGACATATGAGCTCGCCTCAGAAAGATCTGCACCACTCTTTCTGCCGGCTGTTGCTTTCTTTCTAATTATCTTTTGTTGGCCAAGGGGTAAGGCACTCTTCCCTCGACCCTGAGAAGGTTCACCTCTCCTTTTTGATGTGTCGCCCCATCCTCTAGATCAAACCATTGTCTGTATCAAGCAAATTAGTTACAATTCAATGTTCAGACATACACATGAGATATACAAGTAAAGGATAACCATAGTACACAGTGAGCGTGTTCATTCAAAGCATGCTTTCAGGAAACAAGAACTGCGGTCCGCACAATTTTTCTTGCGACCGCAGATATGAACTTGCGGACCGCACAATTTCATTTTGCGGCCACAAAAGTGAAGTGTGGTCCGCCAATTTCACTTGCGGCTGCACCTTTGAGACCCAACAAGTGCCAACTCTTTGATGACAGAGAGTTGGCTAATGTGCGGCCGCAACATGATTTCCACAGTCCGCACAATTAAACTTACGCCTGTACGTGAGAGTCTCAAGGTAGGGAATCTCTAATGACAGTAAAAGTGCTGTTCTGCGGCCGCGATGGGAAATCTGCGGTCTGCACATTTTAACTTGCGGCCGCAGATCCCTTTTTTCACTATGTTTCCCTAAAATCAAAATCTGCGGACAACACAAATTCAAGTGCGGCCGCAAAATTCAAAAATTACGTACAGATCAATTTTTTTCTATCTAGGGTTTTTTAATTTCGTGCACAAATTGACATGGCAACATCATAGAAACATGAAAATATGTTAACCTAGTCCCCATAGAGCATGTATTAGTTAACCCATTACAGATTTACCCCCATATGGATACACAATTGAATTCTAATGACAAATGGCCTAAAAAGAACTATAAATCTACAAGTTAAAAGAAAAAAGATTAACATGAAATTGAAGCATACCAGTTGAATGAGTGTAATGAGAGCCTGATCAAAGATGCTGTGTAGATAGATGAAATCACCAAGGAATTTCAAGAGGGCACTATTTTGTTTGTTCAGAGAGTGAAAAATGTACCAATGACCCTATTCCTCTATTTATACAGTTGGTTTGCTAATGGAAAGAAGAGCGAGTGCGGCCGCACATTTTCATGTGTTGTGCGCACTCTGTTACCTAGGGTCTCATCTTAGCTTTCCATTTGCGGTCCGCACAATTTTGTGTGCGGTCGCATATTCCCTGTGCGGTTGCACATTGACCTTTTCTCTGACAGGCTAAACTTCAGAGAGTTGGTATTTTCAACCTTTTATTTGTGCGGTCTGCAAGATAATTATGCGGTCACATTGTACTTTTGCTACATCACCCATAATTGTACGGTCCGCACAAATCAACTGCAGTCCGCAATAATTAGAGCATTTAGCCAAATCTTTGGCCCACAATTCCTATAAGTCACACTCAACCCTGTAGCATACTTTAAATCAAGTTAGAACAAAAATAACACCAAACTACAAAAGAAAAAAGGAAAAGAACATGGGTTGCCTCCCAAGAAGCGCTTGATTTAACATCGCGACACGATGCAGAATACCATCAATTGAAATGAATGACTGCCACGACGTGGCTATCTCTAACCTTTCCCAAATAGTGCTTCACCCGGTGGCATTTGACTCGGAATATTTCATTGTTTTTGTTCTTCAAGTCTAATGCACCAAAAGGTGTTACACCCACAATTTCAGGAGGACCACTCCATTTAGACTTTAGCTTCCCGGGGAAACATCCTTAACCTTGATTTAAACAACAATACAAGATCGCTCACCTTGAACTCTTTGTTCCAAATGTATTTGTCATGAAGATATTTCATCTTTTCTTTGTAAAATGATGAACTTGCATAAGCATGGTACCGGAACTCATCCAATTCATTCAAATGTGCAACCCTCAAGTTAGCGGCTACATCCCAATCAAGATTTAACTTCTTTAGAGCCCACATGGCCTTGTGGTCTAATCCCACCGAAAGAGGACAAGCTTTTCCGAACACCAACCGGTATGCCGACATTCTGATAGGTGTTTTGAAAGCCGTCCGATAAGCCCATAATGCATCATCAAGCTTCTTGGACTAATCCCTCCGATTAGCATTACCCGTCTTGGACAAGATACTCTTTATCTCCCGATTGGAGACTTCCACTTGCCCACTAGCTTGTGGGTGATAAGGAGTCGTGACTTTGTGAGTAGCAGCATACTTGCTAAGCAAAGTGTCGAAAGCCTTGTTGCAACAATGTGACCCCCTATCATTTATAACAGCACGTGGAGTACCAAACCTTATGAAAATATTCTTCTTCAAAAAAGCCACCACACTTCTCGCTTCATTGTTGGGTAAAGCAATGGTCTCAACCCATTTGGACACATAATCAACCATGACCAAGATGTAGAGGTATTTCCACACGTAGTCACAAAAAGGCTCATGAAGTCAATACCCCATATATCAAAAATATCAACTTTCAAAATAGTTGTGAGAGGCATTTCATTCTTATTTGAGATTCCATCAGCCCGTTGACATTCATCACATCTTTTCACTAGCTCACTTGCATCCTTGTAAAGAGTGGGCCAATGGAAACCGCAACTAAGCACTTTGGCCGCCATTCTTGCTCCACCATGATGATCACCATATGGCTAAGAATGACAAGTCCCAAGAGTTTCACCTTGCTCTTCTTCCGGTACGCATCTTCTAATCACCCCATCTGTACAAATCCCGAAAAGGTATGGTTCATCCCAATAATTATCTTGACAATCTCGTTTAAGCTTCTTCCTTTGATTTGAAGAGAACTCATTTGAAATGATTCCACACACAAGAAAATTTGCTAGATCCACGAACCATGGCACCTCTTTCATTGAAATAGCCAAGAGTTGCTCATCGAGGAAGGAGTCATTGATTTCGAGGTCATCCATCATGCAGCCTCCTCTCCTCCTCCAAACTTGACAAGTGGTCCGCCACTTGGTTTTTACTCCTTTTTCTATCTTGGATGTCAATATCAAACTCTTGCAGTAAAAGCACCCATCACATCAACCGAGCTTTGGAGTCCTTCTTGCTTATAAGATAATGAAGCGCCGCATAATCCATGTGGACAATGACTTTTGCACCCATAAAGTATGGCTGAACTTCTCAATTGAAAACACAATAGCAAGGAGCTCTTTCTCCATAACGGTATAGTTGACTTGGGCACTATTCATGGTCTTAATAGCATAGTAGACTGGATGAAAATTTTTGTTGATATGTTGCCCCAAAATAGCCCTAACCGCTGCGTCACTTGCATCACACATGAGTTCAAAAGGGAAACTCAAATTTGGAGCGGTGATGATGGGAGTAGTTGTCAACTTGAACTTCAACAATTCAAAAGCTCTCATGCAATCATCATTGAAGTTGAACTTAGCATCCTTCTCAAGAAGCTTGCACAACAGATTCACCACCTTAGAGAAATCTTTGATGAAGCGCCGGTAAAATCCCATGTGGCCTAAGAAACTCCTCACACCCTTCACCGAAGTTGGAGGTGGAAGTTTATAAATCACCTCAATCTTTGCTTTGTCCACTTCAATTCTGTCTTTGTGATTTTGTGGCCAAGGACAATGGCTTCTTCGACCATGAGATGACATTTCTCCAATTAAGCACCAAATTTGTTTCTTCACATCTAGCCAACACTTTATCCAAATTTGCAAGACAATCATCAAAATAATCTCCAATCACTGAGAAGTCATCCATGAAAACTTCAAGGTAGTCCTCCACCATGTCCGTGAAAATATCCATCATACACCTTTGAAAAGTCTGCGGTGCATTACACAAACCAAATGGCATCCACGTGAAGGCGAAAGTACCATAGGAACATGTAAAGGTTGTTTTCTCTTTATCTTCCGAAGCAATAAGAATTTGGTTGTAGCCCGAATACCCATCAACAAAGCAATAGAAAACACGTCCGGCCAATCTATCGAGCATTTGATCTAAGAAAGGAAGGGGAAAGTGATCCTTCCTTGTGACTTTGTTGAACTTGCGATAGTCCATAAACACCCCCCATCAGGTCACTGTTCTTGTCGGAATATTATTCATGTCTTTGGTGACCACCATCATGCCCCCCTTCTTTGGGACACATTGAACCGGAAAAATCCATGAACTATCGGAGATGGGGTAGACAACCCCGGCATCCAACCACTTGATAATCTCCTTCTTGACAACTTCTTGCATAGCCTTATTGAGTCTCCTTTGATGTTCAATAGATGGTTTGGATCCCTCCTCCAACTTGATCTTATGTATGTAAAAGGAGGGGCTTATCCCCCGAACGTCCGCCAATGTCCACCCAATAGCCTTCTTCCTCTTTTGTAGCACTGCCAATATAGAATCTATATGCACGTTAGTCAAATAAGAGGAAAGAATAACCTGTAAAGTAGAACAAGGGCCAAGAAATTCATACCGAGATGTGGAGGCAATGGCTTCAACTCCAAGGTAGGAGACTCTTCCATAGAAGGGTTTGTAGGAGGAGTTGTCCTGTTTTCGAGATCCAAAGATAATTTTTGGGGTGCGTAGTTATACGACCCCGTTCCTGACAAAGAATTCACACATTCCATGAAACCATCCATCTTGTCATCATCAAAGTTGAGCAAGACGACCTCCAACATACCACCAACATTGATCGTAGCACTTGTTTCATCAACAATAACATCGGTCACCAAGTCCACAAAAGAACATACCTCATTGCTATTTGGTTGCCGCATGGACTTGCACATATGAAACACCACTTTTTCATCACCAACCCGGAATGTAAGTTCTCCGGCTTCAACATCACAAAGAGCCTTCCCCGTAGCAAGGAAGGGTCTCCCAAGAATAATCAGTACTTCATAATCAACCTCAAAATCTAAGATGACAACATCCGCCGGAAGAATGAATTTATCAACACGAACCAAGACATATTCAATCACTCCCAAAGGCCTCTTCATAGTACGGTCGGCCATCTGCAATCTCATAGAGGTGGGTCTTGGTTTCCCAATCTCCAAAGTCTTGAAAACCGAATTGGGCATCAAATTGATACTTGCCCCAAGATCACAAAGAGCTTTAGCAAACTCGGCACCTCCAATTGTACAAGGAATCGTGAAAGCACCGGGATCCTCCAACTTAGGAGACATTGAATGCAATATTGCACTCACTTGATGAGTGACTTTGATAGTTTCAAAATTCATTGATCGCTTCTTTGTCACGAGATCCTTCGTAAACTTGGCATAACCAGGCATTTGTTCCAAAGCTTCAACTAATGGCACCTTGATTGAGAGACTCTTCATCATTTGAATGAACTTCTTAAATTGATTCTCACCGCTTTGCTTAGCTAATCTTTGACGGTATGGAGGTGGAGGCTTAGGCAATGGTGCCTTAGCCTTTTGACTACCAGCTCCGGTATGTCAACAATGTCCCTAGACGAGTTCATCTCCTCTTAAGTCTCTTCCACACTATCATCAATATCAATCCGAACTTCATCATTGGGTTGCATCATATTGTTCGGTATCTCTTCTTCTTGCACAACTTGCTCATCATCCACAAGTTGCCTTTGACTTGAGGTGGGTGCATTTCCACCTCTTCCACTTCTAGTAGTAACGGCCATGGCATGCCTCGTGTTGTTTCCACCCTTGGGGTTTACTACTGTGTCACTTGGTAGTGCTTCCTTAGGACGAGAATTTAGAGCTTGAGAGATTTTCCCCATTTGAACTTCTAAGTTGCGGATTGATGTGTTGTGTGAGGCAAGTTGGGCATCCAAACCAGCATTCTTTTCCATCATTTGCTTGAACATATTTTCAATACGCCCCATCTCGTTGTTTGAAGAACTTGGAACATCGGAAGTATAAGGAGGTGGGTTGCTCGGTTGTTGATACATCGGGGGTCTTTGAAAACCTGACCCCCAATTGCCTTGATTGTTGTTCCATCCACCTTGGTTATTACCTCCTCCCTCTAATTTTCTTGATTATTACCACTCCACTTTCCTTGATTGTTGTTTCTCTTGATTGTTATAATTCTAATTGCCTTGATTGTTTTGAGGTTGCCATTATTGTTGGTTTGGGCTTTGAAAGTTGTTTCTTTTCCCTTAAAAGTTGTTCATATATTGCACTTCCTCCTCTTGTTCATTATAAGAATCATCTTGCTCAAAATCACTATCTTCTTGCATATAGTTCTCCACTCAATTTTGTACTTGTGGACCTTTGGTCCTCCTCTTGTTCACCATCATGTTCACTCCCTCCATGGCATTTACTTGCTTGGGATTTTGCACTTGATTTAATTGGGCCTTTGCTAGTTGCGTCATGGTAGTTGTCAACTCGGCAATGGCTTGCCCATGGTCTTGCAATTCTTTATGAAGGTGGATCATGTTTAAATCACCTTGTGGAACATTGGCCCGGGATTACCAAGCCGATGACGTTTTCGCCATCTCATCCAAAATCTCACATGCCTCCGCATAAGGCGTAGTCATGAAATTCCCACTGGTAAGTTGATTCACTACACATTGGTTGGTTGTGTTAATCACACGATAGAAAGTTTGTTGAATCGTGTTCTCCGTCATATCATTGTTGGGACATTCCTTAACCATTGTTCTATAACGTTCCCATATCTCGTGTAGTGGTTCATTCGGCTCTTGCTTGAATGCCAAAATCTCATCTCGAAGTGTAGCCATGTGCCCCAGAGAGAAGAACTTAGAAATAACATTTTCGCCAACTCATCCCAAGTGTGTATGGAATGGTTCAGCAATCGTTCCAACCAATCTAAAGCGTTCCCTCGTAGAGAGAAGGGAAAAAGCCTTAGCCTCAATGCATCCTTAGAGACATTTGTTTGTTTGCTCCCCTAACAAGTATCCACAAACTCCTTCAAATGTTTGTACGCATTTTGAGTTGGAGCACCAGTGAAGAAACCCCGTTGCTCAAGCATAGTGAGCATCACATTGGTGATTTTAAAGTTGCCCGCCTTAATACGGGGAGGGACTACTGAAAGATTGTGTCATGAAATTAGTTGTAACTTGTTGGTGGTAAACGTAAGAAAAACCACTCTCATTGTAGTTACCATTGAAGATCTAACAGAAATTATGTGATCCAAGGGAACTGGATATAGGTACACGAACCAGTATAAAAATCTCTGTCTCTCCTGTTCATTTTTCATTACTTGCCTTTAAATTTATTTGGTATACTAATTACTTTCTGCAGAATCACTATAGTCAACTCCGAGCCATAGTTAGCCGACTAAAAGAATTTTTACAATTTACTTCTCTCTTTTACCTTCATTAAGGTGTTTGAAACTCATAACTATTAACAAAGCAAATTTAAGTTTTGATGTAATATTTTCTCTTTGGACTAACTTATCAACTATTACTTTAAAAAAGTTTCTTCACACACTAGCTACTTTTTTTTAATGTGAAAGCTGAATTACCATTTTAAACTTTGTACCGTTTAAGTGGAATCACATGAAAGTAACTTCTTTTTTCGGCTGATCCCAAGTAGCAACGAAAATCTTAAAGCTTAAACCAGATGGTCTGCTCTCTACTTATTCACTCATCTGTTTCCTTCTTATTGTAGCCTGTAGGCAGGAATTCTTTCTTTTCTTGTAAATTGTAACATGTTCTTTAAAACAAAAGCAAAACGTCATAGGAATGTACCAAGATTAGTTGTGTAATTATTGAGGGTCCATCAAGGCTGTGGCTATAATCTTAATATTTCCAACTGCCACTAGCTAAATATATTCATTCATTCTTCGCACCCAAATTAATGAGAATTTACTGTTCTGTGCTTAATAATTGAAGTATTGTGATAAACCCCACCTAATCATAGAAATGGACTTCCCAACAATTGCATTTTTTCGGCTAGCTATAGCCATAGCTTAGCTACTTTCCAGGTCTGTTATTATATCCAAGTGGGGGATGCATCAATCACTTTCAGTAATTGTTATGTTGGCCCCCATGGCCGAAGCTACGGATACTAAGGTTTATTCAAACTCTTTTGCCGAAAATTATATTATATATATTTATTTTAAAATTATATATATATATATATATATATATATATATATATATATATATATATATATATATATATATATATATATA
>MCJB01048070.1:143079-156152 GCA_002018475.1 Nicotiana obtusifolia
TATATATATATATATATATATATATATATAGAGGTGAAATTCTCTTTGACTTTTTAATGTTCTTACTTCTTTTATATTTTAAATCATTATTTAGGGGAATTTTCGGCACGGAATAAAGATATATTAGTGAAAATCATTAAAATTTTAAAAAGAATATAATTTTGAACATATAATTTTAAAGTGTAACGGGTTTATGGTAAGACTCTACTTAAATCTGTCAAATATAAATTTTAGATTCACCTCTTCGTAAAAGTATACCCATCCTTTTAAAAACGCGGATCCGCCTCTATACGTGAGTTGTATACTCCTCAGATATATCGATCTCATCTGTCAAAGAACAAATAAACAAGACAAATAGTTCATCCTGTGGAAATTGAAATAGATTAAAACTCAGACTCTAAAATAAGAAACTGTCAGCTACCGGTTGCATTCGATTTTGTTAGATCTAGTTATTGTTTCAAGAGTGAACTGATATTTATTTTGTTTTTCTTTTCCTTTTTGCAGTCCAAATAAATTTGTTAACTTTATGGAAATAAAATAATCACGGCTAATATAGAGTAGTATGATTTTTGTAATTTATAATAATTTAGATAAGTGTAACGATTCAATTGGTCGTTTTGAGTACTAGCTTTTCTTTCTGTGTTTTGAGACATTTTAGCTTTAATTGATAATATATGACTTGAGTGCATGGTCCGTGCTGATTTTCGAAAAATTTAAATGTGAATTTTTAAAGAAAATGTGATTTTTTATTTTAAAAATGACTAGAGTTGATCTCGGTGAACATTTTTTGTAAATGACTTCGAATTGGTGTTTTGATGTTCTGATAGGTTCGTATGATGATTTTAGACTTGTAAGTATATTTGATTGGGGTCCTGGGTTATCCGAGGCCGTTTCGGCGCATTATGTGAAAAATTAGAAAATTGAGTTTTAACCTAGAAAATTGATGGTCGATTCTTAATATTTGATGTTATTTTGATGATTTTAATTAGCGAGCAAGTATGTATGATGTTATTACACTCGTGTAGATGTTCGAATTGGAGCCCGAGGGGCTCGGGTGAGTTTCAGATAGGTTGCGGACCATTTTTGCATAGTTGTGTAACTGCTGGTGTTTTGAACATGCACATCTCGCATTTGCAAGGTTCTGTTTGCAAATGCGAGCACCGCTTTTGCGAGGGATGGCTCGCATTTGCGAAATTGCGCTGGGACTGGGCACTTCACAGTTGCGAAGTATGTATCGCAGTTGCGGATAGAGGGTCTTCGCTTTTGTGATAAGTTGGTCGTATTTGCGGCATAGTGGGCGTGGGGGGCAACTTTGCATTTGCGAAGTCATGTCTGTATCTGCCCAGTGATCACGTCCAACTATGCCTCATAAGAGGTTTAGTTGTCGTTACAAATATAATCCGGTTAATAAGTTCGGAGTCGAATCCCACAGGGAACTAACCTACTAATCACAACCACTTGCATAAATTCAAGTAATCACCCTTCAGAAATATTAAATAATGGTTTGAGTATTTATTAACTAAGGGAAAAGTAATTAAAATGCAGTAATTTATAACTAACAGAGCAAATGTTGTAGACAATATTTGGAAAAGTCTAGGGTTATGATTTTTCCTATTGTCGGAATCTCCTCCGCTACGTTTTCTATAAATTTGCCTAAGTATTCTCTACTGATCGTGAGTACTTTGGGTGTCGTAGCTCTTTCTCGAGCAACTATCATAATTTACTAGACGTATTCTCTCGAACTACGCTAGCTGGCACTAATTCACCGCTCACTACGATCGCACCAAGGTTTCGTTATCTCTAATCCCGTCTTTAAACCTTCCGTATTGATCTCTCAAATATATTAAGCGTGATGTTGTTCAATAACTACCTAAATGCGTACTCTCTCTCGAGCAATACACACTAAATAGGCATAGTTAATAGCGAGAGAGCTTAGCTCACTAGATGAGAGAGTTTAGCTACTCATAAATGTATAAACAATCATCATGATGTTCAAAGACATTAAACTACAAAGTAAAGAGAAACAGAGGGAAAACTCTTTTGATTCTTGCTCCATATTGCTCTATAGCCATTTTCTTCTCCAAAATAATGTCCAACCTTTTCTCAACTCTTTTAGGGAGTATTTATATGTTAGGATCGAAGTCCTTGAGTCCAAATCCGGGTCGAAGTCTTTTAATTCGTGACTTTTCATCACCTAGCTATAGACCTCGTGAAGCGGTCAGGCTACAGAGCTGGATACGACTGGCCTGTAGTGCAATCAAGCTGAGTATAGATCTAGCTATGCTTGGTTTGTAGCACGATAAAGCTGGCTACAGAGTTGGCTACGCTTGGCCTATAGCCAGGCTTAGGTACTTTGTGTTTTTGTGCTCTTTTCTTGCATTATCGTCCTCTTTTCGTGCACCTTTCATTCGACTCGTTCTTCTGATGCTCCTACACACAAAATAATATAATTTAGCTCAAGTGTTGCACAATTAATCACTAAACCAATAAAATATAAGGCGAGTAATGTACTCAAATTTTAGCATTTTGGCCAAACATCACCCAGGTTCCCTTTTGAGATGGAAACATCACTTTTGCGATAGTGGAGGCTTAGAAGCCGGTGCGCAATTATGACTAGCTGTTTGCTTTTGCGAATGTCACACTCGCGAACGACAGTTTGCATTGCGAAATCTGCGGCTGGGTAAAATGTGGGATTTTGGGACTTAGCTCAGCTTACACTACTTTTCAACCCTAGACTCCATAGAGGCGAACTTTTAAGAATCATTTCTTCCCAAATTCATTAATAAGCAACTTTAATTAGGGGGTTTTGATTAGAATTTAGAAATTTTGTAAAATTGAGGTTCAGACCTCAAATTGAGGTCGAATTTCAAATCAAATCACATATTCGATTTCGGGAGTGAATAGGTAATCACGATTTCGTCTTAATTCTGAATTTCGACCACGGGGCCCGGGTTGACTTTTTGTTGACGTTTTGAATTTTGGAAAAGATTGAACCTTTATTGATTAGGGATGTTTTCTTTAGCATTATTTGACTTTCTTAGATGATATTTGACTTTGTTTTGATCATTTTGAGGAGTATTTCTAAGGGAGATAGTATTGGATTGTGGAATTGTTCCGAGATGAGATATGTGTCTTGCTTAGCTTTGTTGAGGAAATTTTTCCTACTGAATGATATTTGTTGCTACATGCGGGAGTGATGCATATACGAGGTGACGAGCGTATATGCATGTGCCAGGGTTTCCATGCTCAGGAGGGAGAATTATATGCTTCTTTGTTATTTGTTGAACTTGGTGATCCTTCGATTTATGCTTCACTTAATTCTATGAATGATGACTTTAATTATCTGTGCTAGAGATCATGTTAGAACGTATGGCGTCTTAAAAGGATTTAACGTGCTATTTTTGAGATTGGTTTACATACTTAACTTGATTGTAGTACCATGAACCCATATCTATACTTATTATTGTCATGTTACTTGAGCTTCTTTATCCGTAATAAGAAATGTTGATTGGGGCCTTAGGGTAATGTTTGGCACAATGGGTATTTCCGTGTGGTTGATATGATATTGGTACGAAGAGTATCTCTGTCACGACCCAAAATCCCAACCCGGTCGTGATGGCGCCTCTTATGAAAACAAGGCCAGCCAATCCGAACTAACTTCATTTTTAACAGTTAAATAATACGAAAATAATATAGGTACGGTTTAATAACAGTAAATTACGGAAAGATATAGTAAACCATCCCGATTACAACCCTCAGATCGGGGTGTCACAAAGTCATGAGCCACTAATGAAATCCTAATAACAAAATAACTATTACAATATCTTTGGCACAATTGTTTGAAGAAAGTGGAAACAACAAAATAAAAGAGATACGGGGCTGCGGACGCCAATAGCTACCTCGTAACCTCTGAATCACCACCCTGGCAGTAGTAGTCAATGTCTCGGAGCGGAACCGTTAACGCCTGAATCTGCACACATGGTGCAGGGAGTAATGTGAGTACTTCCAACTCAGTGAGTAATACACATAAATAATGACTGAAAGTACGAAAACACATAATGCACAAGGCAATCCATAATGAAGCAATGAAACATCAGTGAAATAGTAAACCAGTGTACATTCAAGTAGAAACTCCTTTCAACAGGTAAAATATGTGCATCCTTCAAGTAAATAACGTGAAGTAAAAGAAAGCACTTTAAAACTGCCCCTCGGGCTCAGAGTCATCTAAAAACATGCCCCTTGGGCAATATTATTTAAAATAGTAAAATCTTTCAAACTACGGTTACCAGTTGTCATTGTTACCAACTGTAACCTACAGTTTTCATTGTTACCAACTATATTATCTCTGGTTACCGGTTGTCATTGTTACCAACCGTAACCTACAGTTGTCATTGTTACCAACTGTATCATATACCCATCCCCGATTATCAGTTGTCATTGTTACCAACTATAACCTACAGTTGTCATTGTTACCAACTGCAATTATCATAATGGGTACCCTACGCTCACTGTGGGTGGTTCAGACTCCGGGAGGGGCTTCTTATGGCCCAAGCGCTATATCATATCTCGTGGCGGCGTGCCACCCGATCCATTTCAAAATCATTTGAAAACATCATTTGATTTTCAAAACTGAGTTCAAATAATGATTCAAATCATTAACAAATACCACCGAAGGGTTTACATAACCGGCGTGAAGCCCAAATATGATTTCAGTAAACAGTGATAAATTACCCCTGAAGGGTTCACATAAACGGCGCGAAGCCCAAATATGGCTAGAAGCCCAAATCTTTATATTATCAAATCAGTTCCAATCAAATAGGTAGTAAAAATCATCAATCGGGATGGACCAAGTCACAATCCCCAGTAGTAACAACCCCACGCTCATCATCGAGCGTGTGCCTTACTTCAATATAGCACTACGATGTGCAATCAGGGGTTTCAAACCCTCAGAGCATCATTTACAATCATTACTCACCTCAAACCGGCTAAATCCTTAGCCCGCGACGCCCTTGCCCTTTGAATTGGCCTCCACGTGCGTCGAATCTATTCAAATTCAGAATAATTACGTCACATTATGCTATGGGGACAAAGCCCAAGCGAAAATAATCAAAATTACTAGGAAATCTCGAGCCCCGGGCCCACTTCTCAAAATTCAGAAATTATCACTCCAACGGGTTCCTTATCTCCTCACGAGTTCAACCATATAAAATTTGTCGAATTCCGACACCGGATCGACCTCTAACCCTCACACCTAAGCCTTAGGGTTTTCCACAATTTTTCCAACTTAAATCACCAATTAATTGCTAAAAATAGTGATAAACTGAGGTAATTCCTTCAAAATCGATTTAGGAATACTTACCCCAATGTTTCTCTTGGAAACCCTCCAAGAATTGCTTCAAAACTTGTTTCAATCCGAGTTCTATGGCCCCAAGTATGTTTAAAATGACAAAAACTCTTTCTTTAAGAATTTGTCCATGAAAATCTCGTTTGAATATAGTTTTGAGGTTGATTTATGGTGATTCTATGGTGTTTGGAGGTTTTCCTCTTCGTGGGTAACGAAAATGGGTCTTATAGAACAAGATGGGCATTGGGTTATACTTAAAGGTACCAAAAATCGGGTTAAAACACCCCTGTCAGGTCAAAAATGCGATCCCCTATGCCAAAAATGCGGTCCGCATTTCACCTTTGCGGTTCGCATTTTTGGTCGCAATTCTCGCCCCAAGTTCTGTTTCAGTTTGCGACATTCTGTGTCAAAATGCAGCCAAAATGCGGTCAGATCTGCGATCGCAGATCTGACATTTCAGCAGACTTTTCCCTCGACGCGAAAATAGGCATAACTTTCTTATACGATGTCCGAATTGGAAGATTCTTTTTGCTATGGCTCCGAAATTTCGATACGGATCTAATTCTTCAATCAAAACTGAATTTGAAGTTCACTTGCATAATATGATACCACTTATTCTTGAAGATACAATATCGACACATTCTTGAAATGCCAATGTTAAGCTCCATCAACCATCCAAAATCCATTCGAGGCCCTCGAGACTTCAACCAAACACGCCAAAATGTCCCATGACATTATTCAAACTTGTTCCAACCTTCAGAACGTTCAAATCAACATCATAACATCAAATTCGCATCGGATTCAAGCCTAAGGATCTCAAAATCTTCTAAATCTCTCTTTTGATCTAAACCCGACCAAACCACGTCCGAATGACCTGAAATTTTGCACACAAGTCATAAATCACATATCTAAGCTACAGCAACATTCGAAATTCCATTCCGACCCTCGGATCAAAATCTCGCCTATCAACCGGAAATCGCCAAAATTCTAACTTCGCCAATTCAAGCCTAATTCTACACGGAACCTCCAAGACTAATTCCGATCACTCTCTTAAGTCATAAATCCTCTCCCAGAACTAACCGAATCGTCGGAATTCACATCCGAGCCTTCTAACTCATAAGTCAACTTACAGTTGACTTTTACAACTTAAGCCTCCTTGAAAGAGACTAAGTGTCTCATTTCTTACCGATCCGAATGCAACTTACTCAATTAAATTACCTAAAACACTGATAACAAGGACTAATAATACAGATATTGGGGTAGACAGAGCAGTAACCCATGAGACGATTTACCGGGTCGTCACATTCTCCCCCTCTTAAATAAACGTTCGTCCTCGAACGGGTTAAGAGACGTACCTGAGGTCCCAAATAGGTGAGGATATCTGCTCTGCACCTCCCGCTCGGTTTCCCAAGTAGCCTCTTCCACAGTCCGACCTTTCCATTGGACTTTCACCGAAGCTATCTCCTTGGACCTCAACTTCCGAACCTGACGATCCAAAATTGCCACTAGCTCCACCTCATAGGTCAAATTGTCATCCAACTGAATCGTGCCAAATGAATACTTGACTGATAGCTGTTATTATAAACGAATTCTACAAGAGGCAGAAACTCATCCCATGAGCCTCCGAAGTCAACAACACATGCACGCAGCATGTCCTCCAATATCTGAATGGTACGTTCTGACTACCCATTCGTCTGAGGATGAAATGCTGTGCTCAATTCCACCTGAGTACCCAACTCCCTCTGCTCGGCTTTCCAGAACTGCGAGGTGAACTGAGTACCTCTATCAGAAATGATAGAAACTGGAACACCATGCAGCCGAACAATCTCTCGGATATAAATCCTTGCCAACCATTCTGAAGAATAGGTGGTACACACAGGAATGAAGTGTGCAGACTTGGTCAGCCGATCCACAATCACCCAAATAGCATCAAACTTCTTCAAAGTCCGTGGGAGTCCAACAACAAAGTCCATAGTGATCCGCTCCCATTTCCACTCGGGAATAGCTATCTGCTGAAGCAAACCACCCGACCTTTGATGTTTATATTTTACTTGCTGACAGTTGAGACACCGGGCTACGAATCCCACAATATCCTTCTTCATCCTTCTCCACCAATAATATTGCTTCAAATCCTGGTACATCTTTGCGGCACCCGGATGAATAGAATACCGTGAGCTATGGGCCTCCTTCAGAATCAACTCCCGCAGCCCATCCACATTGGGCACACAAATCCGGCCCTGCATCCTCAACACTCCATCGTCGCCGATGGTCACATCTTTAGCATCATTATGCTGGACTCTGTCCTATAATCGATGCACATTCTCATCGTGCCATCTTTCTTTTTCACAAATAGAACCGGTGCACCCCAAGGTGACACACTAGGGCGAATGAACCCTTTATCTAGGAGTTCCTGAAGTTGCTCCTTTAATTCTTTCAACTCTACAGGTGCCATATGATATGGTGGAATAGAAATGGGCTGAGTGCCCGGCACCAGGTCAATACCGAAATCAATATCCCTGTCCGGCGGCATGCCCGACAGGTCTGCGGGAAATACATCAGGAAAATCCCGCACAACTGGAACAGAATCGATACTTGGAGTCTCAGCTCCAACATCCCTTACGAATGCTAGGTATGCAAGGCAACCTTTCCCAACCATACGTTAGGCTTTCAAATATGATATCACCCTACCGGGAATATAATCAGTCACGCCATGCCACTCAATCCGCGGCACACCCGGCATAGCCAAAGTAACTGTGTTAGCAGGACAGTCTAAAATAGCACGACATGGAGATAACCAATCCATGCCCAAAATAACATCAAAATCTACCATGCTTAATAGCAACAGATCAACTCGGGTCTTCCGACCCCCAATAGTTACTACACACGACCGCTACACACGGTCTACAATAACAGTGTCACCCATCGGGGTAGACACATGAACAGGTAGAGCAAGAAGCTCACAGGGCGTACCCAAATAATGAGCAAAATATGAAGGCACATATGAATAAGTGGAACCGGGATCAAAAAATACAGAGGCATCTTTATGGCAGACTGTAACAATACCTGTAATAACGGCATCAGAAGCACTGGCATCTGTCCTGCCTGGAATAGCATAGAATCGAGCCTGGCCACCACCTGCTCGACCTCCCCCTCTAGGGAGAGCTCAAGCTGCCTCACCACCGCCCCTAGCTGGCTGGGCGGGTGATAAAGTAACTGGAGCAGAAGTCGAGGGTTGACCCCTCTGCTGGGACGATCTAGCACCACGACGAGGACATTTCCTCCACATGTGGCCCATCTCGCCACACTCAAAACAGATCACCGGTGCTCTAGCAGATGCACTCGGTCTAGAAGGACCCTGGGCTGACAGAGAATGAGCTGGGATGGCGCTAAGTGTTGACTGGCCCTGCTGCAACCCATGATAACCATGACCTGCAGATGCCCCATTATACCCTGGGCTTACTGACTGAGCAGGCCTGAATGAACGACCTCTACCTTGCTGAAACTGGCCTCTCGAAGGAGTACCACTGAAATTACCCGATCCTCGAGGCCTCTTAGCCTCCCTCTCCTCTCGTTCCTAATGGCGAACCGTCTCAATCTCGTGAGCTATATCAACCACTTCCTCGAAAGTAGCACCCAATACTCTCTCCATGGTTATATGAATACGGAGATGGTAGATAAGGCCATCCAAAAACCTCCTGATCCTTTCACGATCAGTCGGAACCATCCAGACAGCATGTCGAGCCAATTCAAAAAATCTCGACTCGTACTGTGACACCGTCATATCCTCCTGTCGCAGCCACTCAAACTGTCTGCGCAGCTCCTCTCTGCGGGATTGCGGCACAAACTTCTCCAAGAAAAGAGTGGAGAACTGTTGCCAAGTAAGGGGCTGCATCAACCGGCCTATGTCTCTCATACGACTCCCACCAATTAAAGGCAGCTCCCGTGAATTGAAATGTAATAAATGCCACACCACTAGACTCAAGAATGCCGGCTGTCCGGAGCATTCTCTGGCACTTGTCAAGAAAACCTTGGGCATCCTCGCCCTCAGCACCACTAAATGATGGAGGCTGGAGTCTACCAAACCTCTCAAGACGACGTTGCTCATCGTCTGGCATAACTACTACTATGTACTCCTGAGCTGGTGCAACTGGCTGGGCTGGAGGTGCCCCCGACATCTGAAGTCCCTGCACTACCTGCTCAGGTGTACGGGCAACTGGAGTTTGGTTGCCTCCCCCGGCCTGAGAAGTAGTTGCGGCTGTAGTGGCTGAAACCGTCTGAGGCCAGTGCAAACGGTTAAAATCTGAGCCATGGTCTCCTGAAGACCTGGAATAGCTGCAGGCACAGCTGGTGCCTGAACTGGGGCTGCTGGAGCCTGTTCCTGAGCTGGGGCAGCTGGTGGATCAACAGATGCTGCCCTCGCTGTTCTGCCTCTACCACGACCACGACCGCGTCCACGGCCTCTGGTGGCCTCAGTGGTTGGTATTGGTGGTCGTCCACCTTGTACAGTAGTTCGTGGCCTCACCATCTGTGAGAGAACTTGATAGTAGGAGTTTTAGTACTTGGATCAACAAGTTCGCACGACAAGAATTTCAAGAATATGGAATTTTCCTAAAAAGGTTCTGCACCCTCTCGAAGATAAGTACAGACGTCTCCGTACCGATCCGCAAGACTCTACTAAACCCGCTCATGACTCGTGAGACCTATGTAACCTAGGCTCTGATACCAACTCTGTCACGACCCAAAATCCCAACCCGGTCGTGATGGCGCCTCTCATGAAGACAAGGCTAGCCAATCCAACTAAACTTCGCTTAAACATTTAAATAATACGAAAATAATATAAGTTCGGTTTAATAACAGTAAATTGCGGAAAAATATAGCAAACCATCTCGACTACAACCCTCGGATCGGGGTGTCACAAAGTCATGAGCCACTAATGAAATCCTAACAATAAAATAACTATTACAATATCTTTGGCACAATTATTTGAAGAAAGTGGAAGCAACAAAATAAAAGAGATACGGGGCTGCAGAAGTGAACAACTACCACACTGACAGTAGTAATCAATGCCTCGGAGCGAAACCGATAGCGCCTGAATCTGCACACATGGTGCAGGGAGTAATGTGAGTAGTTCCAACTCAGTGAGTAATACACATAAATAATGACTAAAAGTAAGAAAACGCATAATGCACAAGGCAATCCATAATGAAGTAATGAAATGTTAGTGAAATAGTAAACAAGTGTAAATTCAAGTAGAACTCCTTTCAACAGGTAAAACATGTGCATCTTTCAAGTAAATAACGTGAAGTAAAAGAAAGCACTTTAAAACCGCCCCTCGGGCTCAGAGTCATCTAAAAACACGCCCCTCAGGCAATATTATTTAAAATAGTAAAATCTTTCAAACTCCGGTTACCAGTTGTCATTGTTACCAACTATATTATCTTTGGTTACCGGTTGTCATTGTTACCAACCGTAACCTACAGTTGTCATTGTTACCAACTGTATCATCTACCCATCCCGGTTATCAGTTGTCATTGTTACCAACTGCAATTACCATAATGGGTACCCTGCGCTCACTGTGGGTGGTTCAGACTCCGGGAGGGGCTTCTTATGGCCAGAGCGCAATATCATATCTCGTGGCGGTGCGCCACCCGATCCATTTCAAAATCATTTGAAAACATCATTTAGTTTTCAAAATGATACCAACTCTGTCACGACCCAAAATCTCAACCCGGTCGTGATGGCGCCTCTCATGAAGACAAGGCTAGCCAATTCAACTAAACTTCGCTCAAACATTTAAATAATATGAAAATAATATAAGTATGGTTTAATAACAGTAAATTGCGAAAAAATATAGTAAACCATCCCGACTACAACCCTCGGATCGGGGTGTCACAAAGTCATGGCCACTAATAAAATCCTAACAATAAAATAACTATTACAATATCTTTGGCACAATTGTTTGAAGAAAGTGGAAACAACAAAATAAAAGAGATACGGGGCTGCGGACGTGAACAGCTACCTCGTAATCTCCGAATCACCGCCCTGACAGTAGTATCAATGCCTCGGAGCGAAACCGATAGCGCCTGAATCTGCACACATGGTGCAGGGAGTAATATGAGTAGTTCCAACTCAGTGAGTAATACGCATAAATAATGACTGAAAGTAAGAAAACATATAATGCACAAGGCAATCCATAATGAAGTAATGAAACGTCAGTGAAATAGTAAACCAGTGTAAATTCAAGTAGAACTCCTTTCAACAGGTAAACACATGTGCATCTTTCAAGTAAATAACGTGAAGTAAAAGAAAGCACTTTAAAACTGCCCCTCGGGCTTACAGTCATCTAAAAACACGCCCCTCGGGCAATATTATTTAAAATAGTAAAATTTTTCAAACTCCGGTTACCAGTTGTCATTGTTACCAACTGTAATCTACAGTTGTCATTGTTACCAACTGTATTATCTTTGGTTACCGGTTGTCATTGTTAGCAACCGTAACCTACAGTTGTCATTGGTACCAACTGTATCATCTACCCATCCCCGGTTATCAGTTGTCATTGTTACCAATTGTAACCTACAGTTGTCATTGTTACCAACTGCAATTATCATAATGGGTACCCTGCGCTCACTGTGGTGGTTCAGACTCCGGGAGGGGCTTCTTATGGCCCAAGCGTATATCATATCTCGTGGCGGCGTGCCACCCGATCCATTTCAAAATCATTTGAAAACATCATTTAGTTTTCAAAATGATACCAACTCTGTCACGACCCAAAATCCCAACCCGGTCGTGATGGCGCCTCTCATGAAGACAAGGCTAGCCAATCCAACTAAACTTCGCACAAACATTTAAATAATACAAAAATAATATAAGTATGGTTTAATAACAGTAAATTGCGAAAAAATATAGTAAACCATCCCGACTACAACCCTCGGATCGGGGTATCACAAAGTCATGAACCACTAATGAAATCCTAACAATAAAATAACTATTACAATATCTTTGGCACAATTGTTTGAAGAAAGTGGAAACAACAAAATAAAAGAGATACGGGGCTGCGGACGTGAACAGCTACCTCGTAGTCTCCGAATCACCGCCCTGACAGTAGTATCAATGCCTCGGAGCGAAACCGATAGCGCCTGAATCTGCACACATGGTGCAGGGAGTAATATGAGTAGTTCCAACTCAGTGAGTAATACGCATAAATAATGACTGAAAGTAAGAAAACATATAATGCACAAGGCAATCCATAATGAAGTAATGAAACGTCAGTGAAATAGTAAACCAGGGTAAATTCAAGTAGAACTCCTTTCAACAGGTAAACACATGTGCATCTTTCAAGTAAATAACGTGAAGTAAAAGAAAGCACTTTAAAACTGCCCCTCGGGCTCAGAGTCATCTAAAAACACGCCCCTCGGGCAATATTATTTAAAATAGTAAAATCTTTCAAACTCCGGTTACCAGTTGTCATTGTTACCAACTTTGGTAACCTACAGTTGTTATTGTTACCAACTGTATTATCTTTGGTTACCGGTTGTCATTGTTACCAACTGTAACCTACAGTTGTCATTGTTACCAACTGTATTATCTACCCATCTCCGGTTATCAGTTGTCATTGTTACCAACTGCAATTATCATAATGGGTACCCTGCGCTCACTGTGGGTGGTTCAGACTCCGGGAGGGGCTTCTTATGGCCCAAGCGCTATTTCATAACTCGTGGCGGCGTGCTAC
>MCJB01048071.1:0-28153 GCA_002018475.1 Nicotiana obtusifolia
CCCCTGAAATTGACATTGTCACTATGTCACGGGAACCGCACCCATAGTCGCAATGTTATCAATCGCGCCTAAAGCAAAACTACGAAAATTTGAAACGTTTAAGTCTTTATCAATCTTATTCTTTGTTTTTAGCTATTAAGAGGGCCATTGATAATCGTCGTTAATTAAACGGCACACCTCTGTTAAGAAAATATTTATGTTTAAAAAGGTTTGGTCAGCAGCAGGGATCTTGGTGTCGAACCAATTGCAAGTATAGATTTCTTCTTAACAGCACTCTTTTGAAAAAATAATCTCCTAAACAAGTCACTCTTTACAATTTCAGATATGGCCAAACTTTCATAAACAATTTCACTTCAAACGTCACTTTAATAGCCTATTTCTGGAATAGCAGTTCTAAACTAGCCATCTTGCATAATTATAAGTATAGCCAAATTTCACAAAGTAAATACTGACTATCAGAAAACAGCCCCATTTGTTTCTCAAAGCGTGCAAACTCAAGCAAGACCTATTACAATTCTGGCCAGCAACTTCATAAGGATAATCAGACACTAAACGCATCATTTCTGCAACGGGCATTTTGACATAAGCCGTTCAACATAATCTAGTTGCAAACGTAACTATGATCTGAATTTTACATTAATAGCATTATTTTTAGTGTGGCCAGTTTGGCAAGATAGATTAGAACTAAAATCTTCAGTATGATAGGTCTGCCATCTGAATATGAGTCTAGAATGAATTAATCTATATGAATATGAACACAACTACTGCTTTAAGGAAATAACCATAGTCCAGATTTACAGGAAGGCCAGTTTTGATTACAAATATAGCCATAAAAATGGTTCTACATTGCGCTCTAATGTTAATTCTGGGAAAACAGCAACATCGTCAATTACTAGGTCTTACTATCAAGGAAAACACTTTTCAATAGAAAATTACTACTACAGCAGATTCACAATGACTGTTATTACGGGAATGAGGAAGTGGGATAACTAGCAGAGCATGTGCGAAACAAGATCAGTATACTGAACAACAACCAAAATAAAAGCAGTATGAAAAGAACAGCTAACGACTCGAATTGATGATATACAAGGATCCATTCAAATTCACAACCTTATAGCTTAACAAATACGTTGCGTGCTCGATGCAAATAATCAGTTTATGAACTGATTTGATTCAATTCAACTGTATCATTTAAACACCAGCTCACGTTAATACGATATGGACCTAACTAAACCGCAACACAGTATCAAAAGACCTTAGCAAACAAACGGGAACAGGACAAAACAGAAACGCATTAAAACAGAAACCAATTAAGCGGAATGAACGGCAAATCGGGAGATTGAATCAATAAACATTTAACAACATGTTCATTCAAACTGATAAATTGAAATTACAGGAGAGGTTTGAATTTACCTATGTCAGTTGGGTAACTAAACGACCTGTAACAGCAACAGCAAAATGAGCAGCGACAACAGCTCGATCTTATTACTTAAACGGAACTTCCTAAATAGCTCGGCGTAGCAGCGGTCAGCTAGCAGCAACGAGCGATTACTTTCACTTCAAAATAGGAACCCAGATTTCAGTTTAAGTACTCAGAGACTCTCTTCTATTAGAACTTTTTTTCTTTTTCTAATGTCGACTTTCTCACTGTTTTTATATCTCTTTTTCTTTCAATCTTTTTTCAGACTTCTCTCAACTCTCTGTTTTTCCTCTCCCAGCCTCTTCCTAGAACTGACTCCTCTCTATCTTATATATAAGACAAGAACAGACCCCCCCCCCCCCTCTATTTCATTTTTCTGTTTTTTTTTTAAAGAAAAGAATAAAATCATTGCAATTAAACCTTCCCCCACTCCCCACGATTGTGTTCTGACAGATTTCCTAGCCAAATCCTAATAGAAATCTGTTGGGATCTTTTTAAAATTACCCCTTCCCCTTTAAGTATTTTTATTTACAATTACCCCCCCTCTAGTTGTTCCTAAAGCCCTTTTAAATAATAGCCAGTTAAATAACTAGCCTAATTTATGGACTAGCCTACCAAAACAAAAAATGGCTACTTTTGCAAGAATCCCAAAATCAGAAAAATCGAAATTAATTAAAAGAAAGGGGGTAGAAGAATCAACGGTCCGGATTGGGTAAGAAAGAAAAGGGCATTTGGGCTGATGAGGTGTTTATTGGGCTGGTCCGGTAGTTTAAATGGGATTGGGCTTGCTGGATTGGGCCTAGTCGATTTCATTAACGGATCAGCCCAGTTTTGGTCAGCTTTTGTTCATTTATAACTAACTAACTTTTAATTCCTCTTTTAATTTCATGATTAAACTAATCAATTATAGAAATCCTAACTCACTTCAATGCAAAATTAATCTAATTACCTATTTATAAGAATTAAATATTAAATTAGAGGAAGTGTAAAATGGACCATTTTATGATTTTTTCAAATTTTATAAAACGATTAATTCTAAAATGTAATATAAATCCTAAATACAATGCATGATGATTTCTTAGTTTTTTTTCATGAATTAATTAACTAACAATTGAGTAATTAAGAACCTAATAAAATCCTAAAAATGACTAACACTCAATTAAAAATTATTTAATGATTTTTATAAAAGTATTTCGGGTACGATAAAAATCACGTGCTCACACTATACATATTTGTTATCAAGTTTATTATTTCTTACGTATGTTGGTGTCACCGTTTATATATAGACTAAGTTAAAATTGATAATCCATTGTATATAGGTTGATTTTAAAGAAAAATATGCCCGTCATGCTACTGAAAAATTTAGATATGCCGAATAGCTTACGTAATAGCACACGGATGGTATATAAAAGTTTTGACAATAACATCATACATGCAAAAATAATGATAATGGTCAATGTGCTTTTAAGTATATTCTTATCCTTGAATTCAACTTTCGTCTTCCGAAACTAAGGAATATCTTTTTAAATTTGTGTGAAAATAATTTTTAGTATGTTTATGTTTTGCAAATATAATAAATAAAGCACAAAGACAAACATCCTAAATATTGGACTATATTTACCATAATATATTTTCTTGCACGAACAATTGTATGTTTCACTTTCAAGAAAGATATCAAGATCGACAACAAGAATTTTGGTTAAGGCAGAGCAACCAAAGCATTAGGAAGAAACATACACAAAAAATTATTATCACAAGAAGTGTTCGTTAAGATACGATCACATTAAATATTATAAAACTTTAATACATAATTATCAAACTAACATGACAAAATTTGTCATTTGTGCAAGTTTTGATGATGTCCTTTTATTTTTAAATTCATGTATTATGCTAATGTAATAATATTTTTCAACAATTAGAGAATTGTTGTATTATTATACATAAAATTTATCTCATGTTCAAATCATCACGTGTCATTATTAATGTGCAATGCACATTCATAAATACTAGTTAATATAAAAGAGGGAAATGAAGGAGTGATGTGCCACCTGGAGGATTGCTATTTATCTTTTTTCCTGTTGTTTTGCTTTTTCTCAATTTTTTCCTCTATTAAAAATTTAATTGCCACCTCCACAACAGTCACCTCTTAATTACTCTAACAATCATTTTTCTTCCTTCTAAAAATAGTGTAACGGTAGCAACACTCAATAATAGTAACGGCAGCACTTTGAAAAAACACCTCCCTACGTTATATGAAAGTTGCTACAACGAACAAATGCAAGAGAATTTTTTTTGGAACAAATGCAATACAAAAACGAAAGAAGAAGAGAAAGAAAGGTGAGAAATTAAACGGATCATGTTATTGCTTCCTAAGTCAAAATGTCATCTCATCTAACATCTTATTCTTTCTGTGTCTTTTGCAGCCACATGATGTTTAAGCAAGGTTGAACCCTTTGTTCCCAACAGAGGATATCTTAGTAGAAGTTGCTCTCATATCTTAATCACTTTAAAGTTATAAACTTCTTAAGAATTTAGTTGTAATTCCAGTTATTTGCTTTGAGTCATGCTTAAAAAGGAGATTTGTCTATGTTGTCACAAAGTTTTTCATTCTAACCTCATGTCATACTCATCGTAGATTTTAAAGAATTCTCCTTCCATTTCTTTCAAGTAATTGCAGATAATGCTCTGTACCCTCTCACTTTTAATTCCTTGTGTAAGGGAAAAAAAGGTATATATGCATGGAATTTTTTTTTGCTGCAAGATGTGTTCAACAAGAGGTTGATTAGCCCTCTGCGGTTCTATTATTTAATAACAACATCATTTTGGATTTGAAACGGTGATGAAGCAAGAGTAAAAGGACTCCTTCAGTTTGTGTGGATCATGTGTCGTCTTCTTCTTCTTCTTATACGACTACTAAAGCTTAGTTTTTTGTGAGGTTGTGGTGTTACTTGAGATTTTTAATATTAAAACTTTTTATCTTTAGATTCATTTATTTTTTTAATACAATAACTGAGTTTTTTGGATTTGAGAGTGCTTCAGTCTTTGAAATAGTTAAAAGTTTTGAAGTTAGATATTCTTGATGCTCCTTTCTTCTTATGTCACTACAAAAGCTAAGGTTTTTTGTTAGTTTTGAGTGTTTCAGAATCATTTAAATAATTAAAAGTCTTGAACTTTAGAATCTTGATGCTTGAAAGGTAACATAATAAAAAATTTCATTTATTGGTATCAAAGAAAAAGAAAAAAATGTAAACCAACTGTAAGCAGGTAGAAGAAACTTGTATTGCTATGTTTCTTATTATTTCTCTTTTATTGAGTTATTGTTTCCTATTTATAAGCTTATTTCGGGATATATTAAAATAGGAATAAGACAAAACTTTTGAAATTTTATAGAGAATTGAGAGAAGAAAATGGAGATTCGTTGGCATGAAGAAGGGAGGAAAAGGTTTTTTCTAGAGTTACTGTACGATTAAGGAGATCAAGGAAGAAAAAAGACAAAATATAATACATATAGGAAAATAGCATTAGGAAAGAGGGTGATAATGAAAAAAATAGAACTTAAATGTAGATGGTGGAGGAGAGTCTAGGGAATAAACAGAAAGAGTCATGTATTAACCTCCCCGCAGACCATATAAGTGTAAGTGAAAATTCTTTTTTTTTTTTAATTGAATTTTAAAAATAAAATATGCAGTTCGTGTGAGTTGTGATTTTTACTAAAATATTTATTCGTATGGTTGGCTGTTTAATTACATGCGCGTACGCACACACATATATACATATACCTCAACTAAATCTATAAAATTAATTTTAAATATATGGGTACCAATTATAACCGCGCGAAGTCCGGCAAATTCCTAATTTAGCATAAGAAAGGTTCTTATTCTTGCTTCAGCGTGTAGTTTCGAGCATGGTGTTTGGAATTTATTGCTCCGATTAATTCAAACTATGGAATGTTTTAGAGCTTCCTATCGAAGAGAATTTTATTTTTAAGGCCCCAACCAAAATCCTCTTATTAAGGATTAGGGGTGCCAATTTGAGCTTAAATTCATTTGATTTGTTGTTATTGACCCTTCTATTTATTGAACTCAACCCATCTTAATCCAATTCATTTCAATCCTTTTAAAGTTGGGTTTTTTCCTCCTCCCTTCAGTCCAGTTTGAACCCGTCCCAACAACGAACACCTTCCTACTGCAAGGTGAGGCTCTGCCCTTCCCCTAGAATCCACTCCGGGTCGGAGGAGCAACTAGTCAAACTTATTGAGCAGCCGAGATATTGAACAACGAACATTTGAAACAATTCCTTGCCTCACCCTGAGATGAGAGGGAAGGTCGATTTTACTCGAATCCTTTTGTCCAAATTGATTCATGAGTAACTTTGCTAAAATATCTTTAAAATAAATTTTTTTGTTTGATATATTATATATGACCATAACAAAATAAAAGAAGTCTTATTTGATAATTAAATAATTCATAAGAAAATAATACACATTAATTAAAGCTTGGTAAGAGTTGGGAGGGTTGAGCTATGACCCAGATTTTAGCCCAACTTGATCCAGCTCATCTCAATCCAAGTTATTTTTGGGACCCGCCTATTTATTGACTCATTCCATTTTGACCTGTCCAAAATCAGTCTAACCCGCAATTTGACACCTGATGATCCGTCCATTTATTGATTCAACCCATTTTGATCCATCCAAAATCAGCCCAACCGCCCCATTTAACACCTCTATAACGAGGATGAAAGATTTTTTACCATTTTGCCACACCCTTCGATGGTATTACAAGAGATCGAGTTAGTTGTGTTTGTTTAAGCACTTGTGTAAAACACAAGGGGAACTAGTGGCAAATGGAGACCTTTGAAATCTGTTGTGCATTGATATAAATACTCTAAAAAGGCTCATTTGCAAACGCCAATTCCTTAATTTCCTCAAAACAGTTGCAACTTCTCCTTTATATTCCAACATCTTCCAACTTTGTTAACCACCAACAACAAAGAAAGAAACTCCAAACTCCCCTAGCTTGTCAAGCAAATATAAAAAGTTTTACAAATATGGACAGAAAAATTCTTGCATTTTCTGTCCTAACAATCTTGGTTTGTTCTCTCCTTGTTAATGGCCAGGACCAGAAATACAATGCAGTAACAAGCCAAAATCCAACACCAAAAGTGGTGTCAAGGACAAAAGATGCAGGAGAAAAATATCATGAAGATGATGATGCTGGGATTGATTCACTCAACAGAAGTTTCTATGAGAATGAAGAGTTTGGACCAGAGATCTTTGTTGCTGGTCATTAATTGATTCAATTGTTCCCTTTTCTTTTTTCGACGTGAAACATAGATTAAAAATTTGCAATAAATAACCAATTGAATTTTTCAGATTGTAATGATGCTTGCCATTCTCTGCTTGTTAATACTTATTTCTCTTCATCTTTTCTTGAGCGAGTGTATATCGAATACAACCTTTCTACGAAGGTAGGGAAAGGTATACGTAAAACACTACCATCATCAGACTCCACTTGTAAGATTATACTGAGTTCGTTATTGTTGTTATTATTAATGATGCTTGTCATTCTGTTTATTTGGACGGCGTAAAGGGGAATAAAGAGATAAAAGGAATTGGGGTACGATTATTGTCACTTAATTCTAATTAGATTCCTAGTAAATTAAGTAGTTAAATACATCTAAGGGAGAAATAATATGAATTGGTTTCAAGTATCTCTCCTTTTTTTGGTCGACGTACACTTGAACGAGAAAAATGTTAATTCCCATAAACGACAATTTAAAATAAGAAGTGAAAATGATACACAACTTCTATGATATGCATACGGGGAGAACTGAAAATGTTTGAATCGTTTAAACAAAGTGTAATGCCATCGCAAAAAATTTGTGCTGAATAGTGATATTAGGGAAGTTGAAATTCTTTTAATTCTTATCAATAAAGAACTTGGCATTTGAGACTGTAAATGTCACTATTTTCATTCTATTGATATTGCAGCGCCTTTGCTGTACTTGACTTCTTTTCTAACATCTTCGTATGGAGGAAATAATGACAGCCCGTATTTCTAAAAATTTGAGCAGATAAAATATAGATATGTATTGCTCCATACCAAAAGGAATTCTTTTGTCAAGTTCTTGCACTAACGTCACAGAAGAACACCTTGCTATAAGCCAATAAGTCTTCGCAACTCTTTATAATTTACCTCCTCAGAATAATCGCAAATTAGTTAAAATCAACTAAACGAATCCTATAGAGTAATAACATCTGTTATTGTAATAACCGCATGTAAACAAGCTAATAAGAGAATCAACTCAACCTGCATTAGAAATGACGCCCTGGTTTATGTATTATTTCATCAAACACAATTGCTCGAACCTCCTATAAGGATTTATATACAAGGAAAAGAAAAAATATCAGAATTATGATATACAACCTGGAATAAATGCCCAAATGCTACACACCACAAAGAATGTCTTCTTTTTTAGTTTTTTCACAAACAAATGCATCATTTTACACATGGTACAAATTCACTAGGCAATGGAGGTTTCAAGGGAAGACTTGGCAAGCCACAACAATCCTGGATCATTCCTTTTTAGGACCAAATAAGCTTCCCTTCTATCAGTGTCATCGGTAACGACATCCTCACTGAATCCAATCACAGACAGGATGTCCATTGCAGCTGCAACCACAAAGGGCAAAGCAAAATGATATTTACAGCTAAAGATGCTGAGCAAGCTAAAAGATATACGAAGACGCGAAGAGAAGAAAAAGAAACACCCAATAATCAAGAAGCATATAATGATGACAAATACGGGTTATTTCACATCAAAAGATAAACGATGTGCGATAATGTCTGATACAATTCCTTTCGGTCCATGTTCAAGGGATTATCAAATGTGTTTCAAATCTCCGCAAATAACATCTATCATAATTCATAATGAGTACCATTACACAACAATTTCACCTAAACAGAATTTCAAAATCTGTAAACCAAATTGATTCCAAACCTTAACCTTGGTCAATTAAACTAGCTTGTACATCAACTTGAACCTTGACTAATTCTCCAAAGATCTTTTACCAAAATGTCAGGCACATGGAAAGACAATTGCAATTCATGCCTTTAAATATAAAATTAGGGTTTGAGTGAAAATTCACGCTTCAGTAATTAAATATTGTTATATTGTTTTGCAAAATAGGTAGCAATCAGTAAGATTTCCAAACTGAAAGCACCCAGAGTTTCATGAAGTGTGATTTAAGTGCCACCTGATAACGTGTAGAAGCTTTATTTAAGATGGAGTTACATTGTTACATTGTTTTGCAAAATTGGTAGCAATCAGTAAGATTTGCAAACTGATAGCACCCAGAATTTCATGAAGTATGATTTACAAGTGCCACCTGATAAAGTGTAGAAGCTTTATTTAAGATGGAGTTCACAGATGTATAGATTCAAGGAAGGTGGGCCAAGGGAATCTCATATGAAGAGAAAATTAACAGTGTCCGATTAGTAGCAGTGATGAATGCTTTCTGAAGGCATTCAGAAAGTAGGGGAATGGGGAAAGAGAGCGGTTGGAGAAGGAATTTCGCAGAAAGGGAACAAATTGCAAGAGATCAAGTGGAAGATCATGTACCTGGATAACTCACCACATCCCTCTGAATTAGAGGGTTGGCCTGCAACATCCACCAATCAATTTGTGATGAACAAATTAAGATGAAATCTACCCAAAAGTAAATCACTTAAGACCATTATAGTAAATCGCAGACCTTACGCAGCTTTCTGAATTTCACTTCATTTGGGTGTTCAATTACATTCCTAGAAACAGTTGCATCGCCAAACTTCAATCCAAAGCTCATGTGTGATAAAAAATTCCAAACTTAAATGGAAGATTCAAGTTCAGTGTACCTTATAATTTTCAATATAGTTTGCACTACTCTAGAGGCCTCCAGGGGATTGGCTTGAGATTTCAGCACCCTTATTGCTTTCTGCAGTCGACTGCAAACAATCGCTACAGGGTCTTGTATCCTCTGTAATTCCTGGTCATCTGGATCAGGCTCATCGAACACTGTACTTGAGACTCCATCTGGTATTATATCCTTATCATCAGTATATGGCTCTACCAGCTTAATTCGTTCAGGAAAATCATCTCGATTGGTGTGTGTAAAAGATCCACTCTCTTCCTCATTTATATGATATCCCAATGAAACATGGCTATTTTGACCGGATATTACTCTCTTTTCAATTGCCATAGCGTGTTCATCAGGATCAGGTTCCAAAGAAATAGGACTTCCTGTATTGTGTTTTTCTGAAGAGCAATCATCCGGGTCAGGTTCTTCACGTAATTTAGCTTCCAAAAGGGGCAGAAGGCTTCTCATTTTATGATCATCAGAATCGGGTTCTGTGCTAGGCTCATGTTTCATGGGAGAGCCAGCCTCATAATCATCAGGATCAGGTTCAGATTTTCTATGATCATCAGATGGGACGTTAGCGCTAAATACACCATTGCATTTCTCCAAAGACTTTACTTTTGCATCATTTAGTTGCTTTTCCGGTAGAGCATACGTATGATTGGATTGTTGATCAATATCAAGTGAATCACCAGAATTAGATTCCTGATTCATATTAATTGCTTCCGAGTGGTTGGTGGATGCCTGTGCTAAACGGCTGTTGGCAGCAGCCACTGAAGATGCTCGAGCATTGAAAACTGAACTTTGTCCTCCAAGCTTATGTGATAACCCCATGTGATTATCATTGTCCTCGTCTTCTTCATAGTGTTGCAAACTGCCACCACTCAATGTATGGCCTCTTGACTTGGTCCAATCCAACTTCGCAGCTTCTTCATTGAGCTGCCAGAAAGATCTAATCTTAATATCTCTTTCACATTAAACAAGAATATTGCAGAGATAAGCAGAACAAATCTAGTTTAGGGGCTAAAAACAGACCATCCCCGTCTTTTGCTTAAAAATAAATTGAACTCCTTGCAACTGAGGAAGCAAAGAATGAAAAATTGGGAGTATTACATTTTACCTGCTTATCCAAAGCATGGAAGTTAGCATCATGTTCAGAGTGTACCATGTGTGCCTGAAAATGGAAATAATATAAGTTAGGAACACAGAAGAATCACTCATCACTAAAATCACAGCCTAACTTAGCCTTTCAAATATTTTTTAATTGGAAAACAAAGGTTCAGAGAGGACCACCCACAAGTTCATGCAAGAGAGTTTTCTTGATGCTATCATACTTCCTGAAACCCTTGAGGTCATCTGTACGAAGACGTAGTGATATCTCCTCTCCATGATTCTGAATATGATTTTTTAACAGAAATTATCAAGATTCTTTTATATGAAAGAAAAGAACATCATCTTAGAAAATCAAAAACTAATGGGGAAAAAATTAAAGAACTAAGATGATGAAGCATGAAATTCATGGGTTTGTTATATGTATGTTATCCTGTGCTGTATCTACTTCTTTAGGGGAGAAAGGAACTAGTGTAGTGGTTGCTCACCTTATTGTAACCAAGAATGCATTTAGGACTAACACCAACATAGCCTTCTGGTGCCATCTCTGTCATGATACCCACACGCCAGCGATGCTTTAAGAAGCCCAATGAACGATAGTTTACAACAACTGATAACACATATCAACAAAGTAATTCATACGTAATTAAGTTGAGATATGAAAACCTTTCTAGACTTACCTTATTCATGATTGCAACTATTCCTGGATCAGCAGCAAGCTTGTGCATTTGTTTTAAAGCTTTTGAAGCAGGAGGATTCAACTGCAGCCAAGTGAAGACTACATCAATTGGTTGTCAAATAGACTTACTTCTAAAAGTTAGTCATGAATCATAAGTATCCCTTCATAGGATTCATCATAGTTAGACTATTTGTACGCTTGAAATCAACCTATCACAATTCTTCTCCATTACCGGCTATGCTCGGTCACATGCGCGGAGCTGCCCCCAAAAAGGGGATTAAATTCCAACAATTTTGTAAACAAGTGGCAACATTGTGATTCCACTGTCAAACAATACAATCTCTCGATAACTACTAGTATTTGTTTTGAATAAAAACGAGATAATAAAACAAAAGTAAAGGAGAGAAAGAGAGAGAGAATATATTACATTCCCCCTCCCACAAGCAGGGGAATTCGGGAGATAATAACAAACTCCACATCTAAACGATCAAGCTGACCTCAATAAAAAGCAATACCAACATTTCTCTAAAGGCAAACTAGACCTGCATATCCTCAAGAGGACAATAACAGCCAAGACATATAAAAGCATGGAATTTCTCACTTCACATTTACAGAATCACCCAAATACAATATTTAGAAGCTGTATTTCTTGCCAACATCAGCACATCTCAAAATGCAATTAAAGTAAAGGAGAGAGAGAGAGAGAGAGAATATTACATTCCCCCTCCCACAAGCAGGGGAATTCGGGAGATAATAACAAACTCCACATCTAGAACGATCATGCTAACCTCAATAAAAAGCAATACCAACATTTCTCTAAAGGCAAACTAGACCTTCATATCTTCAAGAGGACAATAACAGCCAAGACATATAAAAGCATGGAATTGCTCACTTCACATTTACAGAATCACCAAATACAATATTTAGCTGTATTTCTTGCCAACATCAGCACATCTCAAAATGCAATTAAAGTGAAGGGAAACATAGATATTGCAGTAACTCACAGCTAATCTATTAACACATCATTGTTCAAAGGGATAGAGGGTAGCCGGTGCACAAGGCATCCCGCGTTCACGCAGGGTCCGTGGAAGGGCCACATCGGTGTGATTGTTTAAAGGGATAGGTGTTAACAAAATCTGATGAGCCAAATAATTAAATAATCAATTAAAAAATCTCTCTTTGAATAATAGAAAAGAAATCTTGGTTTGCGGCACATATTTATCCTAAAACAACCATTCTTAGACTTCATATTACAATGGAAAACTACCAATATCAAGATAATGAATCCATCTCTTAATCCTCTTTATCTAACGCAAACAAAAAAATTGTTGAGTGCAATAAATCTACTCATAGTCGCACCGATTTTACAGACAGTAACAAGTAATATCATTAGTAGACCCTCTAACATCTATCCAACCAGGAGACCATGCATATTTTGCATTATGTACTAAGTTACGAAACCCCAGACTCCAATTACATGCTGAAATCTTGCCTCAACAAATTTCGGGGGAACACCTACCCGTCCCTTTCCCAATTTGTCACCCAACCGTTGCACTAATCACATCACAATGACCTTGGGAAAAGTAATAGATTTTGACTCGGTTTGGGGAGAAAAATGAACTGTGTGAGAAAAAAATCCTCATATAATCCGTGAAACTAAAATAAAAAGATGATGGTCAGACTGCATTTTTTAGTTTCAACTGTAGAGAAAGATAGTGGTTATATTTTAGAGCTACCTATACCTCTACACCTGGAAGATGGAGTGTCCGAAAATCACAAAAGACATAAGGCCCTTGTGGAAGCTTTAGTGAACTTTGTAGTCCATTTGAGATTCTTTGCCTCAATCTCTTCTCCTCTTCATCAAAACCCACAATCCTGAGGTCCGCCTTTGCACTCTGTAAAATGTCATCTACTTCATCTTTGGGCACTCCCAACATCCGAATAGACTTCCCCTGAAACAAAAAACCATCAGGCATTTGTCATTTAAGCCCAAATAAATAGTCTGGAAGGTTCAACTTAAAGAGTATGCTAAACGAGTTACTTAGGCTTTTCAGTTTTCAATGTTTGGAAATGCATAAATACCTAATACACTATGTGATAAGGTTAAAATAAGAAAAATATTCACCCCAGAAGTTGATTTTGTCTTTAAGAATTGCCAACTCTTCCACAAGCACAAGAATTATGGTATACATTTTTCTTTATATAGGTTTAATGCAACAGACATTCAAAGCCATAAATATGACATATTCATTCAGGAATAAATTCACTCAAATCATTTTTAGCAGACAGTTGTGATCCTACAGAATGATAAAATTTCCAATAGAATTGATGTTTGAAATAATGAGGGTTCTCGACACATACATAACCTTTTTAAAAGAAATAGGAACTCAGAACATTTTTGTCATATTTCATAAAGAACTATACACAAGCTCATACGGACACATAAATGAGGAATAGAGAAGAAAGCATGTAGACAATATGTAGAATCATCCCTCAGTCCCTTTTGTACAGAAAGATATATATTAAACAAGGAGACACTGACCATACAGGAATCAACTTCATGAATTTTATTTATCCATTGAAAGTTTAGGTTTAACATGAAGTAAATTAAAGAAACACACTCATTTCAGAATAGAAGTACACTCAAACCGTCAAAGCTGCGGAAATGTATTTTTTGCAATGTGCCTTTGAAAAAACTAACTTACGGCTACAATTCCTTCAAGTCAGATTTTGAAGGAAAAGTCTACTTCCATGAGTGGAAAATGTTGCATGATCTTGGATATTCATCAAGCTAACTCTCAAAAAATAAAGTGTCAAAATTGAGATGTTTTGGCAGGATAATCAGCAATAGCATATAAAAATAAGAGGACAAACACAATCTGTCAAAATTAAGTGCTCAAGCATACAAAATCCCGAAAACCCTATCCAGAATTCAAGAAGACAATCAGTACAACAGCTATTTAGAATAATGCATTCACATACTAGAACAGAAACTAATCAAAACACCTCGAGAATGGATGCTGCTTCCAATTTTAGGCAGGAGTGCTCTTCAGAGAAAGGATACAAAAGCCTTGAACTTTTATTAGTAGGCACAATGAGCCGCAAAGTATCATCTCTTACATTGGTGAGTTTCAGCAATTCATCCCCCAGTGATTTGAGAGTAGCAGTTTGATCTATCTCCAGACTAAACTTCTTCCCTCTCCATATAATAGAAAAGTGACGTGTCTCCTGCTGCTGCATGGGTTTCTTTATCTAATAAGAGCATACAAGTTAGACACACAAACTTTAGCTAGTCTTAAATAGGAGAATCACAAGTATCAACCAATTTGTTTGTCTTTAAAACTATTTTCTGGTATTGGTGTATTGACGAATTGCATTCTGAGCCTTCTGGCACAAACAGTATTTTGAATCCTATCTATCGAAGCTAGAAGAAGGCTGCATCTTTTATGGCATGGAAGTTAAAGTTTAGGCCGTTAAGGATAATCCTGAGGAATGAAGGTAAGTCATCAACTAAACGCATTTTTAGTAACCTCTGCTAATAATGCTTTGGGACACCAGAATCAAGGTACCATGCCGAACCTTAGTTGAAGTCAGCTTCTGAACTTTTCAGTTCGAAAAAGCTGAAAATCGACCGCTCAATGGAAACAGGAGCATCCCTTTCGATATGACCAAGCAAAAGTTTAGTTTCCAACTTCAACAAGAGGAGAAGATGAACAATCTTCTCATATCAAATTCAATTTGGATTAAGTTGCACATCTATGGAATGAGTTCAGATAATCACCCACAGAAAAGCTCCATTTCAGATCCAACATTTGAGAGAAAAAGCATCCCAACTAGTTTTATTGTGGTATAGATATCATTCCACTTTATGCGGCAAAATCAAGAACCAACGAAATATCTATTGAGTTTCATAACAAAGCATATTACAATTCTTCATTGGACCCATAATCTTAGTACGGTTACAACCCACAAAAGTATATACTCAAAAAGTTAAGAAAACTGGTCTCTGGAACAAATTTTTCCCATTAATGTATGCAAGGGGAAGGCTCTGTACAGTACTTTGTGCACGAAGTGAGCCCTATTTAAAATACTTGGATTTTTCTCTCCTTTTAAGATCAGATCAACAACTGAAATACTTGAAATCTTTTTGTTTCCAAGATCACTAGAAACTTGGATACAACTGCATCCACAGATTTAAATAATTTTGTAATTATCAACCTTTATTAGAAGATTTTAACAATTAATTAAGTAAGATTTGGGGGGAGATGGAGTTGGACAGTGGCTGCTACTCTATTGTGGTAACACTTTATTCATTGTTTAAAAGTGAAATGAGCAAGAGAAAAAAAAAAAATAAAAAAAAATAAGGTAACATATCTCCTAAATATTTAGGTAGAAAACAATATGTTGCTACAGTCAAACTCAATCCAATGTAACATGGTCAGTGAGGATTCATATAGCCAACCCCAACTTGTTTGGGACTGAGGTGCAGTTGTTGGTGTTGTGGTCAACCTCAACCAACCTCAACTCCTTGCCCACATTTCAGCAATTCCAGTAGAACAAGTGATATTCAGCACATGTTTCTATGATGCCATCAGTATTTACAGTAGCTGGTTTGAATACCTTAAAATACTGCAACTTTGTCAGAGATGATGAACATCTAGTCACAATATTTATCATGCCCCAACCTTAGATTGAAAAAAAGATAATGCAGCCATCTGGAATGAGTTGATCCTTGGATTTTTTTTTCTTTTTACAACTGTTGGATCTGTGTAAGCTCACTCTAGTCTTACAAATACTGCCGCGCTGCAATCAATCCCAACCTCCTCCTCATCCTTTTGCACTTAAAATTTCAACACATATTTCTCCAATCTCCAGATTTAAGATAGTTGTATTAATAGTGTAGTGATAATGTGATCTTTTTAAAAAACCCATAATTAGAGAACCCCTAATTTGCCTAGAGACAACTATTAAGTACTGGAATAAAATGGATCCCAAATAGAGCATAATGATACAGTGATTATATATAGCCAAATCTGATAAGTTTCGGGTTGAAGCATAGTTGATTGATCGATTTCTCCGATCTCCAGTAAACATGAATACGTCATTCATGTAAACTAACACTATGGAGAAGTCAGTTTATCCCTTCCATTATAAATGTGTAATGCTCAAAACCAAACTTTCCGTCTTGTTAAACTAGCTCTCTCTTTTAAAACCTCAATCCAGTACTATTCTGTTGCCAATCCAATTACCAAGCACCCTAAAGACTAAATTAGTTATCTCTACACCAGGAATAACTGACAGTTCTGTAGCTTCCCTCTTTAAACTAAAATATAAAAAGTTGAATTGACAAGACACCTAGAAAGTAACAATATCCCAATGATTATTATTTTTATGACGGTCGTGTCCAGACCAGCTTTCAAGCACCTCGACTATTTCACTATTCACTGGGTACCTACTATCTCCCACCAGCACAGCTGCAGGATAACACTATCCCAATTATCAATCATCATCAAATCAACTACAACTCAATCTCAAACTAGTACTCCCTCTGTTTCAAGAAAATGAACATATTACTATTTGGGGAATCAAACAAGGTTTTTTTTTACCATAGTTTTGCAGATAATTTTTAAATATTTTGAAATGTTAGCTACTGTGGCTTATTGTACTTTTTATAAAGTTTCTAAATTCAGAAAACGTAAAAGAATCTATGTCCGAATTGAAAATTAGTCAATATGACGCTCCGAAAATGTTCAAACAAATTGAAACCGAAGGAGTATTAATTGAGTCAACTATATGAATCATATGTATCCATTCCACTTTACTTTATTTTTAATATAAACGAATGTTTTATCATAATTTAAATGTTTTTATATTGTATCCTCCTTTATCTGCCTTCGGCCAATTATACTCTCAAAACTCAACAAGCGTAGTTATCTACTAGAAAATGATTGGATTTTTAAGTATTTTGCATCCAAAAACTGAGGAATGAATCGGAATAAACCTCAAAAATTCCCAAACATAAAGCAGATTTGTTCCTAAAAAAACATTTTAAATCATTAGCTGCAAATTTAAGTAGAGAATTGAGAAAAATTCTTACCTTTTGACCGGTGATTTACGGGAATAATTGATCGCAAACAGAAAGGCCAATTTTCGCTAACAAGGGGCGGTACGAGTTAGAAATTTATGTGGAAACGATTTTAACGTGGGTGCTCTCTTGCCACGCAAGCGCTGGCGTAAATTGACGTGCGAAAGATATAAAAGTTATGGATTTGGCAATGAAGTTAACCCTCTTTCCACCTACAAAAAAAAGTAATAAAATATGAAAAATATATTTATTTATCATACTTTTAAGTTAAGATTAAATGAAAAGATCCATAAATAAAAGTGATATTGCTAAAATTTTCATAAAAGATAAAATAAACAATTAAGTATCTTGTATTATTCACTTACCTAATCACGATACTTCTTATAGCCAGGGGTGGATCTCTCTCTCTCTCTCACTCACTCTCTCTCTATATATATATATATATATCAGTAATAGGTCAAATTAACCATGTACTATGAGAAAAGGTTTAAATATATTTCTCATTATATTTTGGGTCTAAATATACTCTTATAGTTATACTATTGGCACAAATATATCCCTTTTCCATTAAGTTTGTTGGAGGTGGACATCCAATCCTACGTGGCAATAATATTTGATAAGGTGGATGTCACGTAGCATACCACCTCAAGGCCCCTAACCCATTTTACCCCTCCCTTTTTCTTTTTTTCACCACTAAAATTTTTTTCTCCTCCACCCCATGGCCACCATTACCGCCACCATAAGAAATATTATTTTTCAAAGTTTAGTCTTTTATATATGTTTGTTTCTCCACTCATCGTTCGAATACAATCTGAAGCTTCTCAAATTTCAGATGAAGTTCTCTTCCTCGAGAAACTAGATAATCTCTTTATGTACAACTAGTGTGCGTGATATTGGGGATTACTAGTTGAAGTTTTTTTTTTCTATAGACCCAGGTACTCAAAGTATTTGCAGAAGGGCGGCATTCAGTGTCATACTATTCAGATACTCTGATTTGGTCTATGTTGAGTATCTCAAAATTAATATTATTCATGGTGGCGTTTATGATGGCAATGATGGAGGAGGGGAGGAAAATTTTAGTGGTGGAAAAAAATAAGATAGAGGGGTAAAATGGGTTAGGGGCGGTGAGGTGGCATGCCACGTGGCATACACCTCATCAAATGTCAGTGCCACGTAGGATTAGATGTCCACATTGAACAAACTTAACGGAAGAGGAGCTTATTTGAACCAATAGTATTACGGCAAGGATATATTTTTTCCAAAGTATAATGAGTGGTATATTTAAATTTTTTCTCATAGTACAATGTGTGTGTGTGTGTGTGTGTATATATATATACACACACACTACATAGTTGTAGTAGGTTAGCAATGTATACGCTTTTAATTTACCTAAAATATCCTCACTATTTCTTGATACCTCATTAAATGTATGGACCTTTTTGTCTTTTCTCCCCAAATGATCCCCCAATTCTCCCTTCATCTGCAATTCTTACCCGATAGAGAACTGTTTAGTGTCCCTCTCTTTCTGCAGACTGTCAATTTGCAATTGAAGAACATTTGTTTGAATTGAACTGAGAATTGATGTTTACCATAAAATGGTACAATTGAATTTATATGTGATTTATAGATAAGTGAATCGATTTGATCCCATAATGATAAATAAATTAAACAAGAAAGTAAAACTTAGCATTGAAATTGAGATAAGAGAGTAGTGATCTTGATTCCGCTGCTTCCGGAGGCAGTAGTAATAATATTAATAAGCAAGAAGGTAAAATATTATTGAGCTTTTGAACAGAGTACAATATCAGCTTTGTCAGAGAATTTCTGTCCTTTACAATGGTTGTAGAGCTCACTATTTATAATTGCAACTAGGAACAAGGTCCTAAAATCAAGTTCCTCTTTAATGATAATTATGAGGGCCATTGAAGAATATGTAACGGTAGGCAGTGAATGTCATATTCTCTGTAACGGACCATGTACTTAATGTTGCAGAATATTCTCCATTAAATGCTACTGAGTGGAAGGCATTTATTTCGTCTTTATGAATATCCTTTTCTCCGATAACAAACGAGATAGTTGCCTTCGGACCTGATTGTGTTCTGTCTTCGACTCCACGTGTCGCTTTATCATGCGAGTATTTAATATGAACAATATAGATAGTCCCCATGTTTTCCGGTGGCATAACCTTGTGTCACCGGAAAGTTGGTAAAGATATCTTTCTGGGTGAAAAATTCTCTGACCCACTTTGAAAAGTTTATTAGGGTTGATTAGACGCACGTCTCTCTGTATTTAATGCCACGAATATGCGTCATCCCACGATTCAGTAACATTTTTGCCGGTTATCGAAGTAATTATGGCCACGATTTTAGCTGCTTATTCCTTTACTTATACGCATCAACCTTCTCTATTTACACTTCATAACTTTCCAAACTCTCTCAAACTCTCTTTAATCAACTCATACTTGTTTTCAACTCTCTCTAATCTTCTTCTTCTTCAGAAACAACCTTTTCTCCCTTCTGATAACAATGGCCTTCTCTTCCAGAAATCCCAGTTCCTCAAAGAACAAAAATAGTGTTGATGATGCTGCGCCTCCCATGGTGAGCACCATTATTCCAAGAAAACTCATCACTACTAAGGACTTCAGAGAGAAGTATCCTTCCGTCGACCCTCGCATATGGGTTGTTGGCGTGTATCCTTCTTCCATTTGTCCTTCCAGCATTCCTGATGTAAAGAAAGACTGTCGTTTCCATGATTTAAACATCATCGCTCCTGACATGACGGAGCGGATAACCTTATCCAAGAAGGGTTTCACGTATATTGATACGTATCCCTGCACTTTGGGCCCGTTCTCCTTAAGTGGGAAGCTTGACTCTGTTATTTTGGAGTTTTGCATCTATTGCCTGGTATGCCTGGCACAAGTAAGCCCTTCCGTGTGGAGGACGGTTGCTTGTCTTCGGCGTCTATACTAGGAGAGGGGAGAAGAGTTATCCCTGGCTCGACTAATGAACCTTTATTCCCCCAAGATTTTTCGCGGGGGAATGATAAATTTCTGCAAACGTAGCCACCATGCTTTGTTAACCAATATGGATGATGACAACGACCGTGGGTGGATGGAACGGTTTGTTGCAGTTGCCACCAGGGACATCATTCTGGCTACGATTCCATCCTTTTCGGAATTATGGAACCGTACTCGTAAGTTCACCGTTCGACTTTTCTTCTAGTTAAAGATTGCCTCATGCTTTTAGTGTCCTTCTTCTTTCACTTATTTCACCAACTCGGTGGATACCACCTAGGGTTGAAGGCTTGAACCAGTGGGTCCAGAAGATTCTGTATGTCACTACGCCCGAACCCGCACGTGGAAAGAACTGCCCTTAAATACGGGTGGAAGGCCAAAAATCATGGTAGGTCGAACTCATCTTGTTTTTACCTTTCGCATAAGAAAATTGATTAACTTTTCTTTCCTATTGAATTCAGGTCTACCCCAGGGCTCAGTTGTCATCCCCGAGGAGGACGTTTTGGCTGATCCATCTAATGCTGTGAGACTGCTGCAAGAGGCTTTTGCCCGAATAGGTGTCTTCGGGCCTGATTCTAGTACAAGTGCTTCTTCTCGGAGTTCCCTGCCGGGGAACAAGCAACCAAAAAGGCGAGGTTTCTCCGTGGTCGAGGGAAAAAATAAAAAGGAGAAGGGTGCTATACCCAAGCCGTCCGCAGATGTTGTGGTGATGAGCGCCAAGACCGAGCCGACCATATACACTGTGGTGATCAGCGATGATGGAGGATCCAGTGATGAGGGGGCTTCTCTACATAAAAGACGACGACCTTCATCAACTTAACAGAATACTCAATTCGTTGAGCTAGTCACGCCAACCGAGGAAGGCACCTTGACACTCTAGGGGAGTATAATGTATTAGAAGATGCTAATTCTCGTTCCGAGTCCCTGTCGCCGTTCCCGGTACCGTGAGGCTGGGTACCGGGCCTCTCCCGTCCTTGGTGGATGAGCAACCAATAACTAGCCCTGTTGTTGCTGCAGCTGCTTTGCAACCTACAATGTCATCAGCTTCATCTCCTTCTCCACCAACTCAGCCTTCGCCACCAGCAACTGCTACATCATCTCCACCGGCCGTAGTTTCCCAAGAGGAGGATGTCCCTTTTCCCCAGTCCCCAGTTCATGGGAATATGGGGCACAACTATTCTTTCTCCTCCGAAGATCCCCAAAGGAGGAGGAGCGTCTCCCTCTCAGTTTCTACTGGATGCCATCTGTTATCCCGCCCGGTGGAACTTGTTAATTATCTGAAGCCTCTAGCTTCAGAAAAAGATAGGAATAAAGTACAATCTCTCTCGGGATATGTTTGTTTAACAATGCCATGCACAACGCAGCGGCAGTAAAATCTTTATCTCTTTCGTTGTTTCTTCTATCGTTGTTATGGCAAGGTTTTGAGTTTGCATTTCTGTTTTGCAGGCTAACTTTCTTGCTTACGAAGGCCGTCAAAGGTTGATTCTTGATAAGGAGGAACTCACCTCCCAGCGGGATCAATTGTTGGCCGAGCGGGATCAGATTGTTGCCCGCCTTCTAGAATTGGAAGCACGAGTTGTTGAGGTTGCTAAATTAGAGGCTCTGTTGCAGCAAAGCGAGCAAGAGGTAGTGACCCTTAGCTAGGAAATTGCCCAGTTAAGGGTACAATTTGAAGAAGCAAGGGCCAAATGGGTTGAAGTCCATAATGTCGTGCTTGCTGCATCCGATCGTGAGGCTGCCTCTGCTAAAAGATTAAGTAATTTGTAGGCAGCCTTAAACTCAAAAGCTGAAGAAGTTACTGTTGCCGAGGAGAAGTATGCCCGATTGGAAGAGAGGTATAAGAGGGTCATAGAGCACAATAAGGTTTTCAGCTCCACTTTTCGTGACCTCGATGTCAGCCTCTGGGCCACTAGATCCGAGCGGGATAACCTTTCAAACGAGGTTGGCCGTCTTAAAGAATAACTTCAACGTCGAGTGGCTTCCCTCATTGTTGAAAAAATATATTTTATGTATAGCATGAGGAGAAAAACCTTGGAAGAGTCCAAGCGGGCGTCATTGACTTTGATGCCGAAATCGCTAAGGCCCGTGAGCTGGATTCAACTGCTCAAAGGGGTCTTCCGGTTCGGCTTGATGTTACCGACTCTTCTGGTTTTGATTTCCAGTTCTCAGGAACTGAAGAAGAATCAGAAGGTGATGATGCTGAAGGCCCAGATGGTGAAGGCCAAACTATTGAGCCAACAACGGATCCACCCACTTCTCTTGAGGGTGAAAATGCTTCTCTTCCTCCGGGTTCCAAAGATGCAGTAGCTTAGATTTTGCTTTCTTTTCTATACTCTTGTACTCGTGCTTCTTGGCACATTTTCTATTAATAGAAGTACTTTTTCATTCAAGTATTGTGCAAGTTTTTCTCCTTGCATTCTTTTTGTTTAAGTATTCTTGCAAGTTTTCCGCGTCGAGATATGCGAGGCTTTGGGTACGTCTTTCCCCGATAGTATTTGGATTTCAGGGTATAAGTTCTTCCAAAATCAACCCTTTAACGTAAGAGTTTCATAAGAGAGGGCCCTCTTATGTTTACAGTGCTCTTGAAGAGGCGTCTCATGTTCATTACGGCACTACCATTTGAAGTACTTGTTTAACTTTCAAATGATAAAGTTAATTCATCGTTCAGACAAGAAACAAGATAAAAATAAAAGGACCTTACTTTATTCCTTTCATTTTCAAAAGTACGTAATTCGTTGTGCTAAAAAGAAATTGACATTACTTGCGGCTAATTTGAACAACTTATTTCTACGAGGCTGGCCGCGCAGTCCCTGGTCCCGATGATACAACTTTGTTTCCGGGTTCCGTGTTCCTGGTCGATATGGCAGTCATTGTTGCTGTATTCTCATATCATTCCCCCCATAGTTCGAATGCAAATAATGCGAATTTGAACACTGAAAGTTTTGTCCTTCAAAGATTTCACTAGTGAATGGTTAGATAATCTTCAGTTCGATAGTAAACTTTATTTCCCCTTAGGAATTTTTGTTATCGAACCAAATATTAGCTAACAATCCCTAGTGGTTTGCACTTATGAACAGTCGGATAATTTTTATCCGACAGCAAACTTTATTTCCCGGCAGGAACTTTGCTACCGAGCAAAATATTATCTAACCGCTCCACAGTGGCTCGTTGCTTGCATGCCTTGTCGTTTAAAGGTCTTATTTCTACTGACGAAGCTTCTTTCGTAGTATGCTTTTCATTGCTGCCTCATTAAAAATCTTGCCAGAAAAACCCAATTGGGACAAAAACTGGACGAAGAAAAAAAGAGTGCAACACATACTTTCTGTGTAGGCGCAGCTCATCAGCAATAGTATCTATTGAGGTGTGCCACATTCCAGTTGCTCAGCAACTTTACTTGTCTTGATTTTTCAACTCATATGACCCTTTCCCGATGACAGCTGAAACCTGATAGGGGTCTTCCGATGTTGTACTTAGCTTTCCTACATTGAGCTCCCGGGTGTTCTGAGTTACTTTCCTTAAAACCAAGTCCCCTACTTTGAAATAACGGAAGTTGGCTTTTCGATTGTAATATCTTTCCATTCTTTGCTTTTGGGCTGCCATACTTATATGCATCAAGTCCCTGCGCTCATTGAGCAGCTCCAATTTAACCAACATTGCTTCATTGTTCGTTTCTTCGTCCGCCCGAAAATATCTCAAGGTAGGTTCCCCTACTTCCAACGGGATCAAGGCTTTTGCTCCGTACACAAGAGAGAAAGGAGTTTTCCCCGTGCTCGATTTGGCCATTGTTCGATACGCCCATAGTACTCCTGGCAACTCTTTGGGCCATTTTCCTTTGGTTGCTTCCAATCTCTTTTTGAGATTTTGTATAAACTTGTTTGTTGATTCTGCTTGACCGTTTACGCTCGAATGATCCTTTTGATCTTCAAGTCTTCAAGGAACTTTGTGACCTTTGCGTCTATAAATTATGGCCCGTTGTCGCAAGTTATCTCTTTTGGTATCCCGAATCTGCAAATTATATTCTCCCACAAGAAATCTACCACTTCGCATTCGTCGATCTTTTGATAAGGACCTGCTTCAACCAATTTGGTCTCCAGTCCCAGACCAAATTGGTCGCGTTTATCGTAATAGCTATTCGTGTCTGATACCGAATGCATAAGCTGTACAACCGTGCCAGAGTTTGATCCCTTCATTTTCGTGGACGATCCAAGATTGGCTAGTCCATCTGCTTTTGCATTCTCTTCCCTTAGGATGTGCATAATTGACCTTTCCCTTAACTGAGCGAGTAGAGCCTAGACTTTCACTACATATTGTTGCATGCGCTCCTCTTTGGTTACGAAGATCCCACAGACCTGATTTACTGCCAACTAGGAGTTGTATTTGATTTCTATGACCTCGGAGTCTAGTCCTCGGGCCAACTCGAGTCCTGCAATCAAAGCTTCATACTCTGCTTCATTGTTAGTTAGAGGAATGATTCTTATGGCCTGCCTTAGGATTTCTCTCGAGGGCGTGGTTAGCACTATATCGAGCCTGCACCCCTTCACATTGGAAGCTCCATCCATGAACAGGGTCTAAACTCCTGATGTCGATTCTGACACCATCACTGTTATTTGGTAGCCAAAGATAACTGTTCCTGACTGAAATCAACCAGAAAGTCGGCCAAAACTTGTGACTTAATCGCAGTCCTAAGTTTATATTCTATGTCAAATTCACTCATTTCGACTGCCAACTTGGCCACCCTACCTGAGAGTTCAGGCTCATGAAGAATATTGCGTAGGGGAAAAGTGGTCACCATGGCTATCGGATGACAATAGAAATAAGGTCTTAGTTTTCGAGCGGCTACTATGAGGACTAAGGCCAATTTATCCAGATGTGGGTAGCGAGTTTCTGATCCCGTTAAAATTTTACTAACATAATAGATAGGAGATTGCGTACCTTCATCTCACGGACTAAAACGGCACTTACCGCTACCTTCGAGACCGCTAAGTAGATAAACAATTGTTCGTCTTCCTCCGATTTTGACAATAATGGAGGAATTGACAAATATCTTTTCAAATTAAGCCTGCTGACATTTCGGAGTCCATTCGAAGTTCTTCTTCTTTTTGAGTAGTGAAAAGAAATGATGGCATTTCTCCGAAGACCGGGAAATGAACCTGCTCAAAGCGGCCAGTCTCCATGTCAATCTTTGAACCTTTTTCACGCTTGATAACTAATCCGGGTTGTCTTCGATGGCTTTAATTTTATCAAGGTTAACCTCAATCCCCCTTTGCGACACTAGAAATCCCAGGAACTTACCATACTTCCCGGGGTTAAGCTTCATATTGTGCTTCCTTAAGATGTCAAAGGTTTCTTGCAGGTGTTTCAAATGATCACCTGCATTCAAAGACTTAATCAGCATATCATCTATGTAAACCTCCATGGCTTTCCCTATTTGTTTGTCGAACATTTTGTTTACGAGCCGCTGATAAGTGGCTTCGGCATTCTTTAGCTCGAAAGGCATCACATTATAACAATATGTGCTGAAGTTCGTTATGAGCGAAGTTTTTACTGATCTTTCGGGTTCATCTTGATTTGGTTGTACACGGAATAAGCATCTAGGAAACTCATTAACTCGTGCATGGCCATCGCATCAATCATTTGATCAATGTTTGAGGCAAGGGGAACGAGTTCTTTGGACATGCCTTATTTTAATCCTTATAGTCTATGCACATGCGAAATTTATTATTTTTCTTTGGAACTACTACTACGTTAGCTAGCCATTTAGGATACTTTACCTCTCGGATTTAACCGATATCAAGCAATTGAGTTACCTCTTCTTTGAGAATTTGTTTCTGACCTCAGCAATATGACATTTTTTCTGTCTTAGCGGAGGGATGTTGGGATCCAGGCTTAGTTTGTACACGACCACTTCTGGCGGGATACTTGTCATATCCACATGTGTCCACACAAAAACAGTCAACATTAAATTTAAGAAACTCGATAAATCCAGAACTGAACTCGGGGTTTAGTTCTATCCCTAAGTGGAACTTCCTCTACAAGAACTTTTCGAACAATGAGACTTATTCAAGTTCTTCCGCCGTGGATTTTGTTGTGTCCTTTTCCTCTGGTACCTGGAAATATCCTGGTACCTGATAGGATTCCGACGACTCCACTCCCTGGTTGACTTCGCTCGGCTAGGGAGCAGGCGCCAGTTCCTGTAATTGCTATGCTGCACGTATCTTCCCTTTGCTACTGGAAACTTAGATTGTTTTCATCTCCCTTGCTGCCGGTTGGTCACCTCTTATTTGTTTAATTCCCTCGGGAGTTCGGAATTTCAGCAATTGATGATATGTTGATGGCACAACCTTGAAAAGGGTCGTCTTCATCACCCCCTCGGCATTTGTAGGCACCCGACGAGGAGTTTTGTGGCCAGAATGATACTTTCGCTGAGCTTGGCTTGTTCCAACACTCTCCACTGGATAATATTGGCCGAACTTCCTGGGTCCACCAAAACACATTTAATTTTAAAATCTAAGACATTTAAAGAGATTACCAATGCATCGTTGTGCATCAGCAGCAATCCATCTATGTCTTCCTCCGTGAAAGTAATGTCGTCCTCAACGACTTCACGGAGTCTCTTACTGACACCTTCGTCTTTTTTGCCGCCAAAAAGGTCATACCATTAATCTCGTTCCCCCAGAAAATCATGTTGATCATCAAGCGTGAGGGATCTTTTCCTTCTTCCGAAGGTTCTGGATTATCACGATTGCGGCCGTAGTTGTTTTTAGCCCGATTGCTTAAAAATTCCCTGAGATGGTTGTTTTTCAGCAATGTCACCACCTCCTCGCGCGGATGACGACAATCCCCTGTCCGGTGGCCGTTGGTCCCATGGTATTCGCACCACTAATTAGGATCCCTTTGGCTGGGATCAGTTCTCATGGGCTTCGGGAACCGTGCTTCTTTTAATGTTCCTTATAGTTGACACCAGCTCCACTACACTAACGTTGAAGTTGTATTCGGAAAGCCTGGGGTAGGAAGAATCTTGAGAACCCGATGTCTCCTTGTCCTGCAATGACCTATTATTACGGATGCAATCAGCTCTCCTATCGGTAGCGAATCTATCCGCCGATCGAAAACCTTTGTCGCATCCTTCGGCCCGTTCATAGGGCAAAAATCAACCCCTTGAAGATCGTCGATCTGTGACAAAATCATCCTTTAATTTCTCTTTATTCTTCTCCCGGTCCCCACCCTTGGCCGACGCCGGGAAACCGACCTGATCATCCTCCATTCTTATCTTTGACTCGTACCGGTTGTGAACATCCGCCCATGTTGTTTCCTGGAACTCGAGCATACTTTCTTTCAATTTTCGGGAAGCATCGAAACTTCTTGGAGCATCATCCTTTCTTTCTGGTACGGCCGGGAGCAACATCCTTTCTTTCTAGAATCGGGTCACAAACTCCCACAACAATTCGAAGTCTCCTTGTGCAGTCTTGAATTTGTCGGATTTTCGGGCCTGTACCTTCCTGGCCCCAGCATGGGCCTTAATGAAAAAGTTCGCGAACATCTCGAAGGAATCTATGGAGTGCTCGGGTAGGAGCGAATACCATGTCAAAGCCCCCTTCGTGAGGGTCTCCCCGAATTTCTTCAATAAGACTGACTCAATCTCATGCAGAGCTAAATCGTTTCCCTTCACCTCTATTGTATATGTGGTGATATGCTCCTGAGGATCTGAGGTCCCATCATATTTTTGGCACGTCTAGCATTTTGAACTGCTTCGGGATCAACTTTGGTGCCGTGCTTGGTTTTAACGGCAATTGGGTGTACTTCTTTGAGTCAGATCCTTTCAATACTAGTGGTGCGCCTGGAATTTGATCCATTCGGGTGTTTATTTCCCTCATAAAACCGCATGAGTTCGGTTTTAAAGGGATCACTCTCATTGTCTTTACCGAATCCGCTACCGTCCCCCCCCCCCCCCC
>MCJB01048071.1:34510-50428 GCA_002018475.1 Nicotiana obtusifolia
CGGGGGGGGGGGGGGGATGTAAAGGATTCTTTGGCTCGTGATAGAGACACACACATATACACACGCAGAGAGAGATTTTTTCCAGTGGCGGAGGGGCAGGGTTGGGAAGAGTGAATTTTTGTGATTCCATTTTTTCCTATTTTCTTCTAAAAAACACGAATATGGTAAGTCTTTAGTTTTTGGTAATGCCACACATTTTAACCTTTTCCAAGATAAATGTTGCTGGTCTCACTAAGAACATTTCTTTCTTTCTATATTTATTTGTATGGTATTTTGCTCCTTCATATGGACGTGGCTTAACGAACTAGATATATGTGCTTTTGGCTCCATAGAACCATGGTGAAAAGTATATAGTTTTCTCTTGAATCGTATTAGATGCTTCTTTTTTCTTTATGGTACTTGAGAAATTATTCAATGACAAGACTTTCATGTGCTCTTTGTGGCCCATGTTCTTGATTGTTGACACCGGGTATTCACATTTGTTCGTCTATGTGCAGACAGTACCTGCTTGTCAGAATCTTTATAAAAATTCCTTCACTTACCATTGTCTTCAAGATGACCAAAATTTGCCATTTGATGGTGCTATCCAATTCTTAGGTGAGTATCATTCTCTTTACTTTGTTAAACTTAGTACATCTAAGCTTGATTTGGAGATCTATGAGACATTTCTTTTGTTTTTTTAATGAAAAGGTAGTGATCTCTATGAGACCTTTCTCTTTAAAGTAGTTCTTTAGTTTGGTCAGTTATTTTGATGTTGCAATCCTCTTTAGCTACCTAGTTGATTGGAAATTATGGAGTGAGGATTGAATTATGTGAACAACTAATAATGCATACAACTATATCTCAATCCCAAAGTTGGGGCCGGTTATATGAATCATCATTGTCCAAGCATGTCTTTGTCCAATATTATTATTTGTTTCTCTAGCTGTCTAACACTAGAAGTTTTCCACATTTTTTTCTTGCACATAAATCGCGGACAAGACTACAAGACTCTTAGCGAACATTGAACTTAAAGTAATGTACTAAGATGACTAAAATCTTATCCCAAATAATTTGTATCGTCTATATAGATCTTTTTTTTTCATCATGCCCTATTTTTGTTAGCTCCGCATGAATTTCAAGATGTTGTAGGTCTATAGACAATTTCCTTCCATGTGATTTTAAGCCTACCTCGTTCCCTTTTTAACACCTTCACTCTCCAAGATTTTACAAGTATGGACGGGTGCCAGTGCATATGTAGGTCGATGTAGGACATGACTAAATCATCTTAAGGGACATATCCATTTTAACATTCGCGTTTCCATGACACTTGTCTTGTGGATATGTTGGACTTTGAAGCTCAACATTCACTCACACATGGCATTGCTGGTCTGACAAACTAATAATCTATCACCAAACAATTTTGTTGACATTGCAAAATTTGATTTTTGGGCTGTAATGTTGTCTAATGGAGTATTCTTCACCATATGAATAAAAATAATACAACAATTATGGTATAAATAATTCCGTCTAATCCCGAAATCAAAAGTTCAACCAAACACGGTATAAAATAATTTTGTATTTTATTGGGGATTGTTATCCCTTATCCCTCAAACCAAACGACCCCGCGAAGGTATATCCTCTTGCTTTCCATGAAATTATGAACTAGCTTCTGGGTTCACTTCCTCATCTATAACCTTCTTCTTTGTGTTTACGTCCACTGCTTTGCCTCTTTAGTTCATCTTCCATCTGCCTCTGAAGGTACAAAAAACCATAGTGGGTTAAACTACTATAACTGTATTAGGTTGAGTTTTATCCTCTGCTCGACATTGAATGGTAGCTTTCTCTAGTTGAATTTTGAGCCATGTAATGTTTGATCATCACAGATTCTTTTACAACAGGTTCACCTGGAGAGACGATCTTGTTTTTCTTTTTTTTTTTTTCTGAACATTCTAGTAAGGTTCTTTATACATGTATTTCTACATGACAGCATTTAATATGTTTCAACTCAAGCCTCCTTTACATGTCTCTAGCTGTTGCATCATTACTAAAGAAAATGCCGTCGGCCTTGATTGCTACAGTAGAAATCATGCTTATGACCTCAAGCTTGTGCTCCAGTGATCTTTCATGTTATTTTGGAGGCATTGTGCTGGCTAATCTGAGAATATTTCTTTTTGTGCAGAACAATGTGAAAAGGATAGGGCTCGTGTTCTTGTGCACTGCATGTTAGGCAAAAACAGGTAAGGAGATTGATTATTAATTTTGCACATAAACCTTTTTACATTTTGCCTTTTTTCTTTCGTGTTTGTGCTTTATCCTTTTCTCCTCCATTTTCTTGTTCTCCCTTTGTGATTTTCCACAATTAAGGTATAGATGTGAAGCTTGTGCTCTTTTTTCAGCTTCCTCTCAGAAACTCAAACAACTTTTCATGCTAAAACATATTTCACTGAGAATGATAAATGCAGTAAACGTTTATAGCAGTTTCCTGGAGTGGCTTTCAATTGATTGTACTTGCAGAAACCACCATTTTGGTTTGTGCGAGGTTTTTATATGTAAGACTCACAGACTTGTGCTTTTTTGATAGGTCGGCAGCCATTGTAATTGCTTATTTGATGAAAAGTAAAAGCTGGAACCTTGCACAGAGCCTTCAGTGGGTGAAAGAGCGAAGACCTTCTGTTGACCTAACTCAAGGTCTAGATACTCTACTATCTTTATAAGTATTTCTCTTCTTACGTTTTACAGTTGAAAAGCTAAAATATTAAGCTACTAACTCAACACATTCTGAGAAATGCATATCTGTGAGATGACAAACCCTGGTATGCATATAGTTTAAGAGGTCGGATAGTTGATCTTGATTTTGGATGCTATTTTCATACTCGAATGGTAAATTGAAAAAATAGGGATGGGAAACACTGCACAACATTAGTGCATCGTTGGTACTGTGACCAAGCTAATGCAGTTAAGTCATTATGAGTGCAAGCGTTGTGACTTCTAGAATTAGAATCAGAGCCCGTTAACCTTTGTGTTGGTGTTTCTTTCTTCACTTGGGCTGTGGCTGCTCTTTGAAGCTGATATTAGTAAAAAGGTTTACTTCTAGCTTTGTGTCTCTCTGACACCTTCTTTTCTTTATGTCTACAGAGGTCTACCAGCAGCTACAGGAGTACGAGCAAAAGATCTTGGCGTCACTTGAGAACCAGCCCTGCCCCGTCATGCCAGCCTTCCCTTCTCCTGTGACATCCTTCAACTTTGGCTTCCCAAAGCCCAGCGACCCCATTCCTGCTCCAACCTTCAATAATTCCAGTGCTCCTTCACTTTTTGCCCGTCCTGCTTTTGACATTCCTACACAGGAATTCGCTTTTGGAGCTGCTCATAATCAGGGTAACGTCTCACAAAGCCCTCTGAGTGCCAACCAAAATCCAAATGGTAGCGACATCACGATGGATGGTTCCTGATACTACGTGCGTTTTGCCTTGTGAAAATCCTTCAACTTCAACGAGTATTCAGAAAGTTATGCCAGCTGCTGAGGTCAAGAGACCAAGTTTTTCAGAAGTTTGGATGTAAAGTGGGAGTAAGTGCTTTATACATCACTAGATGTAGAGTTTGACATCCCTGTAACTTAAGGTGCCATGAAATGGACTCGTTATTCTGGAAATCCAAGTAACTCTTGCCTAATCTGTACGATATATTAAAGCTTTCGTATGGTTCCCTACTAATAGATTTTGTGTAGAAAATGACTGTTAAATTACGGCAAAGGTAGGTGAAATTTGTTAACATTTTCTTTTTATACCAAGTCTTCTGCTGAGCAGTTGCTTGACATGTTTGTGTTAAGTATAGTTTTAAACTCCAAAAAACCTCTCAACCAGAACATTGTAAATGCTAATGATCATTGATGGTGGATGTCCAAAAACCAATCTTTCCAGAGTTAAAACAAGCCACAGTCTAAATACATCAAAAGGACTTTGGCTCCCAACTTTTGCTCTTGTATTGCAAAAAGGAAGGAATTGAAGACATTCCCGTCTGAAAAAAGCTTCTCAGATTCCAAGATGACCCACAATAAAGATTTTGGAAAACATTTTCTCTAGGTTCCTGCTAAAAAGAATGGGTATAATGGCATCTATTTTGACAATCACACAGTTGGCAAATACTAGCATAAGTAAATTGATCCTACACGAAATTGCTTTATTACCATTCAATTTGGTGTATGCATAGAATGAATATCAAAAGAAAAAGCAGAAGTCAGGAGAACCACACGCATGCCATTCATCCAGAAAAAAGCAAAAGAACTTCTAAAGTTTCAAGACTAATGAAACAAGCAAGTGGGGTATTACAGTAATTGGTGTGTGACCACACATGTTTTTCCTCTTTATCATGATCAACCCTTCCCTTAGAATAATTTGACTTCCATTTTGTTTTTGGTATTGCAAACAAATGTATCCGAAGAATGTTTAGATCTAATTAATTATGTAATTGCTCGGATGGGGAGTTTGTAACGACCCGACGGGTCGTTTTGAGAATTAGCGTCCCATTCGGTGTCTTAAGGTCTCGAGCAGCTTCTTATTATGTATTATGACTTTGTGTGTGGTCGGGTTCGGATTTCGGATGATTCGGGATTGATTTGGAAGAAGGATTCTTGCTTTAGAAGCTTAAGCGATAAGAGTTGATCGGTTTGACTTTTGTGTAGACGACTCCGGAATGGTGTTTTGAGGATTCCAATAGTTTCATATGGTGATTTTGGACCTAGGCGTATGTCCGGATTTTGATTTGGAGTTCCATAGGTTGATTTGATGCATTTTGGCAAAAATTGGAAAGTTGAAGGCTTGGAAGGTTAAGAGGTTTGATCGTGAGTTGACTTGGTTGATATGGGGTTTGGATTTCGATTCCGGGAGTTGGAATAGCTCCGTTGCGTCATTTGAAACTTAGCATGCAAAATTTGACGTCATTCCGGGTTGATTTAATATGATTCAGTGCAAGTTGTAGAAGTTGAAAGTTCATAAGTTCATTAAGTTCGATCTGAGGTGCGATTATTTACCCGAATTTGATTTTATTTTATGATTCCATCTTTATTTTTATCATTAAATTAGTGGTTCGAGTTGGGGACAAATGAGAATTTTGTGAAATCTTTCAAAAATGTAAAATGATGATTTGAAGGACGGTCTGATATCAGAATTGGATAATTTTGATATGGTTGGACTCGTATCGAGGTTATCCTTAAATAATTAATTGGAGTTGAAGTTATCGAGAGTCATTAATCAAAGTTGTGTTTTAAAAGGGGTGTTATTCGAAGTTGAGTTACTTTTCCGTCATTTTTGTTGTTATTAAGATTCTATATACGCTGTGTTGAGCCGTGGGCTATTTATTGTGAAAGTATTGATATTGTTGAATCATTGAAAAGGTTGTGGCCTATGGGCACTTCTGACACGAGTTGATATGTTGTGTTGTTGTGATGATAGCGCATGTAGTTTGTTGTATGGTTTGGTTGTTGTTATGCGGAGGATAAGGGTGGCATTTTACCGTTGTTATGCGGAATATAAAGGTGGCATTTCATCGTTGTTGTTATGAGGCATAAGGATGGTATTTCACTGTTGTTGATTGTACGGAGTGATACAGGTGGCTATTGCGTTATTGTCTGGACGAAGTGATAAGAGTGGCTATTATACGGAGTGATACGGTAGCTATAGGAGAGATAAGGATGGCTGATGATAATGTTAGGGCGGAGTGATATAGGTGTCTATCGGAGAGATAAGGGTGGCAATGTCAGGGATGAGTGTGATTGTTCGAGACAATTGTGTTGGTGATTTTCGTGTGATGGTGTGCTTTTCCTTGTGTTTGTCTTACACTTTGCGTGACTTGCTTTTTTGTTTCGATAAGCTATTCGATGTCTTTGATATTACTTGATGACTTGGGCTGCAGTAGTACACTCGCACAAGCATACACCGTAGCATGCCACTTATACTAGCTCAGGAGTATGAAACTTGACATTTATTGATCATTCCATGTATCCTTGTATTATCTGTTCCATGTTGATATTTAGCCTGTGAGCATGACGGGTTGATTATGATTGGGAGCCAGTGATCATACCGGGCGGGCTGTGAATATGAATGAGCATGTGACCATGCCGGACGGATTGTGAATGTGAGTTCGTGATCATGCCGGGCCGATTGAGATTTTGGTACTTGAGTTGTCCGTGTGGTTGTGATGTGAGATATGGGCACGAGGTGTCTTGAGTATATGATGGTGGGTTGAGACCCGTGACCGGTGACTATGAGATGAAGTACCACTGAGTGGTTTTGTTGTGAAACTTGTGTTAGAACGGCTTGATTAATTGATTGTCCTTTGTGTTCCCTTATTTGGTTTTAATGATACTTCGTTGTGTTCTTTGTGCTTTACTGTTCACATCACTTGTTGGTTCTTGTTGCCATTTACTGATTTTCGCTTTCCATTATTAGTTTTATACTTCTATACTGCACGGGTTATTATGTCTAGTGAGTGTCTTGACTTGTACCTCGTCACTACTCCACCAAAGTTAGTCTTGATACTTACTGGGTACCAACTGTGGTGTACTCATATTACACTTCTGCATATTTTGTGTAGATCCAGGTACTTCGGAGTCTGTTGGTTGTTAGATAGCGGATCAGATATTGCTGTGAAGACTTCAAGGTATACCCGCCGTTGCATTCGCAGGCCTCGGAATAACCTTCGGAAGTTATTTTTGTACAGTTTATTTCTATTCCGGAACAATTGTACTTAGAGATTTTCTAGTGGACTCAGTAGAGCTTATGACTTGTACTACCGGTTTTGGGATTATTAGCTTGTATAAAAATTTCTATTTCATATTTAATAGTTGTTGGTTGAATTTGCTATTAATTCAGTAAGTATTAGGCTTAAGACTAGGTGCCATCACGACATCCTATGGTGGAAAATTGAGGTCGTGACAGTCTTGGAGCAATAATAATGTGATCTATAGGGCACGGTTCCAGTCGCTGATGCTTGCATCAGGGTAGGCTACCTACATCACATCCTCTGGGGTGCGGCCCTTCCTAGACCCTGCGTGAGCGCGGGATACTTCGTGTACCGGGTTACCCTAATTATGTAGCTGCTCATTTTATATCCTTCTTATTACTTATACATGATTACTCAATATGTTAGCTTCATTGATTTAATGTATCTGAAATTTACTGGCTAGATTAATCTCGAATCACGCTGATAAACTCACTAAAAGATGGCAATTAGACCCTATCTGCCGAAAAACTCTATAAATTTCAAAAGTTGATATAGTCATGGATCGGATATCTACAATGAACAGCTGGTTAATTAGTATAATTTTTCATATCACAATCAGAGATTTACAAGAATGCTTAGCACGTTCACTATAGCATGTTCCTTTGATCTCTTTTTCATTTCTTCTTGCTCTTTTTTTTATTTCTCCTACTCTTTTGGTATAATCTCATAATCTACGTGTATGGCTGTGAATGTTAATGGCTTTGGTGTTGCTCACGTCTGTACACTTTGTAATGTTAGGCTGAGAGAAATTCAAGGAAGCTCTCTCATTCTTCACAACAGAAGTAAACTGCATTAACCAAATCAATTCAGAGAGAGGAAAAAAAAGAAAGAATTTTCCAACTACCTTTTTCAACTAACTTCTCTCTCTCTCTCTCTCTCTCTCACTTTTCATCAATCTTGAATCCAAAGAACAATTCTTTTTACAATCTTTTTTATCAAGATCCCAAAAAAATTGACAATCCAAGAACCCCATCCTCTTCAAACAAAAGGACCATTCTTTTTTCTTGTGCTTTATCACTTGGTGATCATAATTGCCTTTTTGTAAATGCCAATGTGATCAAATTGGTTATACACATTCTGTATTTGAATCAAGAAAACCCGAGTTGAATCAGCGGTTGCCTCTGAGGTAGTGATAGAAAGAAATATGCCAAGCAAGTTAAAGAAGGCAATTGGTGCAGTAAAAGATCAAACAAGCATTAGCCTTGCAAAAGTTGCAAGCAATACTTCCTCAACCCTTGAAGTTGCTGTACTCAAAGCCACAACTCATGATGATGTGCCTGTCGATGATCGATATGTTCAAGAAGTCAACAAACTTGTCTCCTCCAACAAAGCCTATGCAGCTGCCTGTGCTCGTGCCATTGGCAAACGTATTGGTAGAACGAGGAATTGGATCGTTGCCCTTAAATCGTTGATGCTTGTCCTAAGAATTTTCCAAGATGGTGATCCTTATTTCCCTCGAGAAGTTCTTCATGCCATGAAACGAGGGGCCAAGATTCTCAACCTTTCTAGCTTCCGCGATGATTCTAATTCTAGTCCATGGGATTTCACAGCCTTTGTTCGTACATTTGCTCTGTATCTTGACGAGCGTTTGGATTGTTTCCTAACTGGAAAGCTTCAAAGAAGGTATAATAATCGCGAAAGGGAAAATTCTAGCAGCCATTATAGGACTAGTATGAGTAGTCGAAGAAGAGGTGATGAGCCTGTTCGTGACATGAAACCAGTAATGCTGCTCGACAAGATCTCATATTGGCAACGACTGATTGAAAGAGCAATCGCCACAAGGCCAACAGGGGCAGCTAAAACGAATCGTCTCGTCCAAATTGCTTTATATGCTGTTGTTCAAGAAAGTTTTGATCTGTACAAAGATATCTCAGATGGGCTTGCTCTTGTTCTTGATAGTTTTTTCCATTTACCATATCAATCATGTGTAAATGCCTTTCAAACTTGTGTCAAAGCAGCTAAACAATTTGAAGAAATTAGTGCTTTTTATTCTGTGTGTAAAAGTATTGGAGTTGGCAGGACATCAGAATATCCAAGTGTACAAACTATCTCAGAGGAATTGATTGAAACATTACAAGAATTTCTCAAAGATCAATCTTCATTTCCAGCACATACACAAACCAAACCACATTTGCTTCTTCCGGGACCTGGTGGTTCAACGAGGACCACGAGCAGCAAACGTGATAGTTATGGCGGACAATCTGAATTTTCTTTGGCTACAGAAACGACAGAGCTATACTCGGAGAGGAGCATTAATTCTGGTGTTGATTCGCGTTGCACATCATTAGAAGATCTAATAAGCGCAACCGAAACATGGAAGAGTCCAGCCAATATTTCGATTGATTTGGAGGCCTATTCGGACATTCAATTTGAGAAGCAGTTGCATGAGAAGGACGATGCGGGGTCTACTCATTCATTGCCTGTGTCAAATTCAATGGTTGATCTTGTATCCTTACCAGATTGGCAAGGATATGATGAAGACGGCGACAGAAAACAAGAAGAGGATAAACAACAAAAGCAGGAGGCAGTGAAAGATCAAGAAATCAACAAAGAAAAAGCTGCACATGGACAAGAGCATAAACAGAATCCATCATTAGATTCTAATTCAGCAAAAGAGTGGGAACTCGTGTTAACTGAGGCGATACCATCAACATCTTTCAACGCGTTCCCTGAGCAACCAAAACCTGAACATTTGCCTAGAAATGAAGCAAAAGGGTTGTCTGCTGAGGCGATGATAACACAATCAGCATCTTTCAACGCGTTCCCTGAACTGCCAAAACCGGGACATTTGCCAAGAAAAGAAGCAAAAGGGTCGTCTACTGAGGTGATAATAACACCATCAGCATCTTTCAACGCGTTCCCAGAACAAGGACAAGAAAACACGTCAACAAATGAAGCAAAAGGATCATCAACTGAAGAGGTTTCTTCAAGCAATGGCTGGGAATTGGTACTATTCGAAAATATTCCACAAGCACAATCGAAACAATCCATACCTAGTACAACGAACAACGTTAACAGCTTCAACTTCGCCACCTTGGACGAATTGTATAATCAGAATCCAATGCCAATGTTTCCAAATGGTGGCCAAAATTCACAATATACACCTAGTACAAACAACTTTTGGAATGATCAGAATCTGTCCTTGAACTTGCCACCTCCAAATAATGGGCTAAATATGTATACTCAAGATCCAGTTTTTCCAACAGCTCAACACTACAATCCTTTTTTACAAGATACATCAATGGACTTGGTCATGGTACCAATCACCACTGCTACCAACACTGCCACTGCCACGTACCCGACTATAGCCACCAATGCTCCGTTTACATTTCCGACGTCTACCGACATGTTCTCATTATCAACTCCAGCACCTACATTCCAAGCAAGTCCAACTTTTAGTGCTCAGAATCCAACTTCAGGAGTAGGGCAGAGTACTAATGTGGAGGATCCATTCGCGACGTTTTCAAGTAGTGATCAGATGTTTAATGGCATCCCGAATGAGCAGAATTTGTTGCATGAACAACAGTTATGGTTGCAGAACCAAAACAAGATCATAGCAAAACATATGATTTGATTTATATACGTGTGTAAAATGAATAAATCTTGTTGTTATGTTTACATTTTTGCTTTTTGTTAATTCTCCTCTTTCCAGTATGACACCATTTTTTGATCAGCTTACTCCGTGCATCTAGTTTGTAAAAAATGGCTCAAAACTCAATCAATTTAAATGTAATCCTCGAAACATTTTAACTATCAAATGAATTGTCTCACTTAACAAACTTACAAGTAGTTCAATCAAATGGTCTAAAACAACCATTCAAGCCTTTTACTTCGAAAAGCACTATTTTTCAACATAAACTTCTAAAGATCTTTTTTTTCAACTTCAATCAAATATTGTCGAAACACCCTAAATATAAATAGCCCGGTCATAGATATACAATGTTCTATATTAAGGGTGTGTTTGGTGTGGAGTTCAGAAAATGTTTTCCAATTTCTCGTGTTTGGTTGGTTTCTCTAAGAAAACAAGTTCTTTAAAAAACAGGAAATTAACTTTCTTGGCGGGAGTAGAAAAAATAAGTTTCATGAGTGGCATTTCACGATGATTGTCTCCTCCCCAACCCCAAACACCCCATCCCATCCTTCACCTGCACCCCCAAAAACGTTTCCACTATTTTTGATCTACTTCTGGTGCCTATTGCAATTCTTGGTGTTGGGTGTTTTTAGAATTTGATAAGACTTCCTGTGTTTTTGGTTAAATCTTGTTTTTCTTGCAATACAACTAAATTTATTAAATATTTAAATATTAAATAATGAAGACAGAAAATATTCACTTTTGGTAAATTACAACAACAATAATAACAAATCCAATATAATCTCACAAGTGGGGCATGAGGGGATGATGTGTAAGCATAACTTACCTCTACGATAGACCATCAGCTAAAGGAACACCGAAATAAAGCAACAACAATAGCAATAACATGTTAATAGGATAACGGAAGCGAATGACACAATATGTAATAAGAAAGAAGCAGGAATAAGAAAATACAAAAATAGTACTAGTACTACCGGTAAGCCTAGGAGAAACTCATGACAACCTGTCAACCTTCAACCCTAATTCTCGACCTCCACACCTTTCTATCGAGGGTCATCTCCTCGGTAAGCTGAAGCAGTGACATATCTTGCCTAATCACCTCTCCCCAGTACTTCTTTGACCTATCTCTACCCTTCCTCAGACCCGCCATGATCAACCTTTCATACCTCCTAACCAAGGCATCCATGTCTCTCCTCTTCATATTGTGAGCACGTGATTTTTGCTGTACCAAAATACTCCCATAAAATCAATAAAATAGTTTTAATTAATTATTAACCATTTTAGGAGTTTTATTAGATTTTAAATCACTTATATTTTTCTTGCTTGTTTAATTTTTTTTAAAAAGTAATTAAATCATGAAAATACAAAAAATGTCATGCACCTCACCTAGGATTCGTTTTTACATTTTTAGGATTGAATTAGTAATTATTTGTTTTATAAAATTAGAAAAAATTATAAAACAAAATAGTTCATTTTACGCTTTTCTTAATTTTAATTTTTAATTCTTAGAATCAAGTGTTAACACAATTTTCATAACTAGTTATTTAGTTTAATTTCACATTTTAGGAAGTTTAAGATTTCTAATTAAGATTCTTAGTTTTCAAAATATAATAATAAGAGAAAATTAATTGAAAAAAAAGAAGAAGAAAATCGGACTGGACTAACATAAAAAGGAAAAAACTTGAATCAGGCCCAATCAAAGTAACCGGATTAGCCCAAATCAGTCCAACTTATCCTAAAATAGAACAACACCATTTGGATCGAAGAACAATCTGAGCCGTTGATCTCAACAGATTTAACGGCTCACAACTGATCTCTTTTTCCTATTTATATGTCCGAACGAACCCCTACCCCCCCCTCCCCCTCATTTCTGTCTCTTTCCAAACAAACCCTCTTTCTGAAAACCCTAGCCGCCCCATGTCCCTTTGGAAGCCATGACCACTCCACCTCAAATCCACCCCAAATCACACCCAAACAATCATCGTTACCCCTTTATCCCAAATCTGCAAACCGTTTCGACAAAAAATCCCTAAAAATCCTTCGATTTCAAACAGAAAAGTTGAACCCTAAAAGTCCGAAAGCTTTAAATCGAAGCCTTATTAGAGCCGATTTGAAGTTAAAATGGACTTTAGCCGTGTGTTCTTAACAAGAAAACACAGTTAAAGTCAATTTTAGCTTAAAAAATCAGATTTTAAGATGCTTTAATCCGAGGTATTTTCTTTTTCTTTCATTTTTTCAGTTTTGTCTTCCGTTTAATTGCTTGTTTGTAGTGTCGTTCATTTTCTTCCCCTTTCGTGAGTCTCCTAGTTTTGGATTTTGATTTTGGATCAAAGGTTACCCATTCTTGTTCCCTGGTTATTTCACTATCTTGGTTTGAGTCATTAAGACTCTTTGAAAAAAAGGGTCACGGATGAAATCCGGTTTCTAAAATTGAAGCCCAAAAGGGATTGGGTCAGAAATGTTTAGGCTATTGTCCGGGTCGGGTCAACTTGACCCATAAAGTGTAAAAAGGTAAAATCAGAACATGGGGGTTGATATGGGTAATAATCTGTTAGAAACTTCTGGGAGGCCCTTAGTGGTAATTAAATAAATTAAAAAGGAAACATTGGGGTGAAAAGAGACTTTTAAAGAAGTTAAAAACAGAAATCTGTTAAGGGGGACGTTCTGGTCACATGCACACAAATCAGATGGGAGAGGGGAAAGATATTCTAAAGATTTGGATAACAAACTTTTTGGAAATGAGTCTGGGATTTTTTGCATATAAAAAGGGGTGAGATTCTTTACGGAGAGGAGGATTTTTTTCACACAGACACTAGATATACAGTACCACTAAAATTAGCTTAGGTTCTGCTCTTCATTGTCTCACCATTATATTTCGTTTGAAAGAAAGAAAAATAAAGTTCAAAAGAGGCCTTAGCATTTTGAGTGATTGGCTGAAGTCCCTGTTGTATTTATGTGTTTTCAAAGTTCATCAAACTGCTGGTCGTTGCTTGCTTGCTGCTTCATTGCCAAATTCGTTTGGTGCTTGCTTTATATAGGTATGTTCAAATACCCTGAAATTTTAGATTAAAATCATTAATGAAGTTCAATGGTTACTGTTTAGTTCTATATGGTTAACATGCATAACGATTGAATCTGTTTGAATGCCTCATCCTATTTTATTGATTTAGCATGCTAATGTCGCTTCTGTTATAGTATAAACATACAACATGTTAAAGTGTAGCAGTTCATTTAACCAAAACAAAGTCGGAATTGATATGTTTGGAATCAATTGAAGCTAAATGGAATTACTCTTCATATAGTGTACTCGCATCTAAAAATCTAAAGAAGGAACAAATTGAAGGCCGTTAGTGTACTGTTCTTAGTTTTAAAATCTGAAATGTTTGTTTTCATGAATTCAAAGATTAGATTAGAAGTTTGTAATGATTTAGCCCATCAGTTTTGTTGTAATTAATTAACAGGGTGATTAGTTGCCTACTTTTAATTTTTCAGTTGGTTGAACTTCTGTAAATTAATTTATTCTTGCCTGTGATTGTACAAGTACTTTGATAAATTTACATAAAGGAAGCATCTGCTGAAATGCTTCTTTCTTTGACATTTGGGCTGCAATTGTAGCCCATTTTTAAAAACCAGCTTGTTGGAGGCTTGTATTGGGCCTGCCTTGAATTCGGCCCATTTCAGCGGCATTTAAGTCCAAATTTAATGTTTGCTTTGTCTGAAACCTGTTCGGTTCAAAACCAGGCTATTTCTGAAATTTGGTGTTAAAACTTAAAGCATGGCTATTTCTGGAATTAGTGAAAATTCAAATGTGGTTATTTCTTGAAATTAATGTTAAATTCAGAATATGTTTATTTTATGAAACTAGTAGCTATGTTTGTAATTGAACTGATTCTAAGAAGCTTGCTATGGGCCTGTAATTAAAACAATAGGAGCCCAAGCAAGCCACCGTAACGCAAAGCCGAACAGACCATTAATTATTTACAAACAGACTTCCAAATGGTTTTAAACCAATAGACTTAGTGTTAACAACTTTAAATATAAAGAATCTTTTAATTAATAGAGGTGAGCCATATAATTGGCAACGATCACTCATGGTCCTCTTAATAGTTAATTGCAAGTTTTAAATAATTAAGTCTTAAATGCCTTAACTTTCGTAGCTTGCTTTTAGGCGCGATTAATAACATTGTGACTATGGGCATGGTTTCAGTGATAGTAACAATGCCAATTTCGAGGGTGCCTTTTAGGTGACTCGATTCTAATAAATCAAATAATAAAAGCTATCAAATAATTTGAGGTGTGCCATGCCAAATGAAATTTCAAAATACATGGCCCTCATTAATCAATGTTAAAATCCTTAGAAAACCGAGGTGTGCTATCCAGTGAATTCCATGGCCCTCGAAAAGTAAAAACACGTAGTTTCTTTAGGCGCGTTATTTTCATTACTTAATTTCCTAAACTCGGGTACGCATTTATGTGACCCAAATCCAAATCTCAATGTTAAATTAAAACGTGCTATGAATCATGGGTGCATTTATGTGACGTGGTTAGTGACATATTTTAATTAATGTTGCAATCTTCCAATAATTGCAAAGCGATTAAAGTTAAATATGCTATAGGCTAGAAATATGTATTAAAATCGGATAATAAGCCGATTATAACAATTAAGCGACCGTGCTAGAACCACGGAATCCGAGGATGCCTAACACCTTCCCTCGGGTTAACAGAATTCCTTACTTAGAATTTCTGGTTCGCAGACTTCCTAAGGAAAGTCAAAAAAATTTGCTCGATTTGGGATAAAAACCAGTGACTTGGGACACCAATTTAAAATTCCAAGTGGCGACTCTAAAAATTAATTAAATAATCCCATTTCGAGTAATGTCACTTTAATTGAAAAAACTCTTTTATATACTCCTAGGGGTATACGAAAAGGAGGTATGACAGCTCTGGCGACTCTGTTGGGGATCGAACCCAGAATCTCTGGTTCAGGGTTCAAGAATTCAAGCTTAGAATAATTGCTATGTTTGGCTTTATTATTATCTGATTTTATTACATGTTGAGCCTAATGTGCTAAATGCTGCTGCTTACCGCTTTGATATTATTTGAACTGTATATAAAACTGTTACGAACCCTTCTCTTCTCATCTTCGGGGATGTGCACGCTGGCCGTGACTCCCTATTCTGTTAATGTCATACCATAAATAAGAAAGAGATCAGACAAGTTACAAAGTCGGGTGGCCTTTTGGTGCCCTGTACGTAGCCCCCTCCTCGGCTTGAGTTGTCCGCTCGGGTACACCAGTCTAGAACAAATACCCCCATTTTCAACTTAGAATAACATAACCTCATGCCGGATCCCTAGTAGGAACGTTTATTTGCATCATATGCATTTGACTTAGGGGACTCAACACAGGGGTTGGGTCCGTCTAGGACAGGTGACCCCGAAATCAAAGACCATCTTGATGTATAATTTACGTGCTACTTGTGCATTATTTCACCTTGATTCGCGTGTTGACCGGTTGTTAAAAAAATGTGAAGTTGAGGTATTAGAAAATTGAGAGTCGATCACACCCA
>MCJB01048072.1:0-53488 GCA_002018475.1 Nicotiana obtusifolia
TTTTTATAATTCTTCCATTATTTCCACTAGACCGTTAGAGTATATTTTCTCTGATGTATGGACATCTCCTGTTTCATCTAGTGAAAATTTTCGTTATTATGTGCTGTTTGTTGACCATTTTACTCATTATATGTGGCTGTATCTGATGCGGCATAAGTCTGATGTGCGATCCATTTTTGTTACGTTTCAAGCACTGGTTGAAAATTATTTTCAACTTAAAATTAAGTGCCTTTACTCAGATAATGGGGGCGAGTATCTTGCCTTGTCCTCTCACCTTGCCACCTCTGGCATTACCCATCTTACTACCCCTCCCCACACACCCGAACATAATGGTTTTAGTGAGCGCCGCCATCGACACATTGTCGAAACTGGACTTGCTCTCCTCTTTCATGCTTCCCTACCCTTGTCTTTTTGGCCTTATGCTTTTGAGACCGTTGTGTACCTCATAAACTGCCTTCCAACTCCTACTCTACGTATGTCTTCTCCGTTAACCTGTCTTTTCCACCAGTTGCCTAACTATTCCAGGCTCCGTGTTTTCGGGTGTTTATGCTATCCCTGGCTTCGTCCCTACTCCGCTCACAAGCTGGATCCACGCTCTATCCCTTGTGTCTTTTTGGGCTATTCAAAAACCCAGAGTGCATATCTTTGCCTTGACCCCACTACCTCCAGACTTTATGTCTCCCGTCATGTACAGTTTGATGAGTCGGTCTTCCCTTACTCCTCTCTCATGTCCACTACACCACGACCTACGCCCTCTACTGCTGACACATGGTGCCCCTCGCACTATGTTCTTCCTCTTGTTGTTTCTCAGACTGTTACCTCTCCGGTTCAGTCTCTCCCATCCACCGCCTCTTCTTCCCCAGCATCCACCCAGCCACAGTCTCCACCTCCGCCACCACCACCACCATCTTCTCTTTCCACCCATCCTATGACCACCCGTGCCAAAAATAATATCCGCAAGCCTATCCAAAAACTCTCCCTCACAGCTCAGCTTCATCCTTCTCTTGAGCCTTCTACTGCCACTCAAGCCTTGAAGGATCCGAAATGGCGGGCTGCCATGTCCGAGGAGTTTGAGGCGCTTGTGCGCAATGGTACATGGGAGTTGGTTCCTCCTGATGGTATTCAGAACTTAGTCGGCTGTAAGTGGGTTTACCGGACTAAGTATCTTTCTGATGGCAGTGTTGATCGGTATAAGGCTAGGTTAGTTGCCAAGAGCTTTCATCAGCGCCCTAGTATTGACTATCAAGAGACTTTTAGTTCGGTTGTTAAGCTAGCCACCATTCGCTTGGTTCTTACCTTGGCCGTCTCTCGAGGCTGGTCTCTCAGGCAGTTGGATGTCAACAATGCATTTCTATAGGGTCGTCTTTATGAGGATGTGTACATGGCTCAGCCTCAGGGATTTGTTGACACTGATCATCCGCACTATGTGTGTATGCTGCATAAGGCTATCTATGGCCTTAAGCAGGCTCCCAGGGCTTGGTATTCAGAGTTGCGACAGTTTTTGTTGGCACAGGGGTTTCGGAATTCCAGGGCTGATACCTCGTTGTTTCTCTTCGACCGGGCTGGTGTCTCTGTGTTTGTGCTGGTTTATGTTGATGATATAGTGGTTACTGGGTCTGATCCAGGTACAGTTGATCGTTTTCTAGCTGAGTTGGCAAGTCGTTTATCTATCAAGGACCTTGGTACTCTGTCCTATTTTCTTGGAGTTGAGGTTCTACCGCACCGTGATGGTCTCCTACTATCTCAGTAGAAGTACATCCTTGATCTTCTGCATCGGACTCATATGGCTGATTCCAAGCCGGTACTTACTCCGCTAGCCACTGATCAGCCGTTGTCTCTCCTAGATGGCACAACCGTGGATAACCCGACTGAGTATCGGATTGTTGTGGGTAGTCTGCAGTATTTGGCCCTCACTCGTCTTGACATTGCTTATGCCGTGAACAAGTTATCTCAGTTCATGCATAAGCCGACTACTGCTCATTGGGCCGCGGCGAAACGCCTGCTCCGTTACCTTTGTGGTACTATTGACCTTGGTTTACTTCTTCGTCGTGTTTCTCAGTCGTCCTTGTATGCCTTCTCTGATTCTGACTGGTCCGGCAACAAGGATGATTATACCTCCACGAGTGCATATGTGGTCTATTTTGGTGGCTCCTCCATCTCTTCGGCCTCTCGGAAGCAACGCACTGTTGCTCGCTCTTCCACCGAGGCCGAGTACCGATCTGTTGCCACCACTGCTGCAGAGCTCCGCTGGTTGTGTTCTCTGTTGACTGAGCTTCGGGTGTTTCTCTCTGCTTGTCCTGTTATATACTGTGATAACGTGGGTGCTACGTACTTGTGTTCTAATCCTGTTTTTCACTCTCGGATGAAGCATATTGCCCTGGATTTTTACTTTATTCGGGAACAGGTTCAGTATGGTATTCTACGTGTGACTCATGTTTCTGCAGCTGATCAGTTGGCTGATGCTCTGACGAAGCCGCTCTCTCGTGCTCCGTTTTTGCTTCTTCGGTCCAAGCTTGGACTTACCTACCGCCGTCCAGCTTGAGGGGGCGTATAGACTAGATGTCTACTTAGAGTAGAGTTCTTTATATTTTATGTTATCTCCCCTTTGTAATTATTATATAAACACATATAGTGGAATGAAATCATTATTCTACCAAAAATAATTATTCTACAATCTATACTTATATCTATATTATTATAAAAGTACAAATATTAGGACACTAAATATTAATTGACAAATATATCCTCAAAAAATTGATTGACATTTATATCCTTTAAAAACTAAAATATTTCTTTAAAGAAGCAACTCATGTTGGATAAAGTTGTACTAATTGGAATTGCCGAATTGTTTAGTACTTTGAAGTAATTTTTGCACGTACTCTAATTCATAATGTGAATCCTTTCCTTATTCAAATAGGGAGGCAAGTTCAACTTTTTAGCTATTTCGACTATTGTGTCTTACGTATTCTTATGTTCCTAATTAAGCCATCTATGCGAATTTGATATGAAAAAGAACTCTTTGAACAACGTCTTGTATCCATTGGCACATTAACCGTTGCCGCTGGAACAGGTTAAAGTGCATGCTTTTCTGTTTTGATCTTCTTTTTTTCCTTTTTTTTTTCCCAGGATTACACAGCTGGTTTATGTGATATGCACAATTGTCTGATTATGCTTATCCATCTAATCCGTAGGTTACAAAGATGAATCCTAAACACTCAACCATCTGATCAATTGCATATCTAATGTTGTTTTTACATCTTTGAGATTTAGAGTTTTGTTTGGTTTGCCTCTAATTTATAGTGCTTTTTAATTTAGTGAAGTTCTTAATTGATGTTTAATACGTGACCTGATTGATGATTATGGCTTCTCCGTGCCTTTGTCACGATCCAAAATCCACTAAAGGTCGTAATGGCGCCTAATGCCGCCGTTTGGCAAGCCAACAGTGATTGATCAACTTAATTACTTCGTTTTAGTATTTTAAAATTATAATTTTTATTAATTAAATAGTAAAATAGAATTTATAGGGTAAATGATAATATTTACATGAACTACAATAATGAACGACCCGTAGGAACCCCAAAATCCGGTGTCACAAGTGCATGAACATCAACTAGGAAATATAATAAAATACAACATCTGTCTGGAATACAAATTAGACAGGAGAATATAAATAACTCTGATGGAGACCATGGAGGCTGCGGATCGTAACATGGAATGCAACTCACGGTGACGTCCCCGCAATAGCCGCGCCTTTGGGCCCAAAAGGCCACCAGACATATATGCACCTGCACAATGAGTGCAGTAAGTGTAGCATGAGTACGTAAATCAACGCGTACCCAATAAGTATCTAGCCTAACCCTAGAGAAATAGTAACAACGGCTCGACATCGACACTTACTAGTGGTCCAATAAGACATATACAATAGAAGTAAAAAGATGTGAGTCAGAGTAAATAAACGAAATAACAAGTATAAATACGTGGTACAATTCTCCTCTCAGCAATAACTCAAGCTCTCAGCTAGTAGTTACCTCCTCAATCGGAGTATAATATAATGGACCTCACCAGATAGGACGTCACAGTTCAAATCAGGAAAACTCACAGATATACTGACTTCTTGTCAATTATTACGCACGATTTCATAACAGTAATTTATAAAAATGCCGAGGCGTACAACCCGATCCCATCATAATATGTGCATCGTCGATGGTCGAACGACACGAACCATAGATACATCATATTGCCGAGGCGAATGGTCCTCTCCCATGAGAGTGTGATATATAATCCTGCCGAGGCGAACAGCCTGATCCCATCATAATATGCGCACTGCCGAGGGTCGAACGCCACGAACCATAGATGTATCTATTATACTGCAAAGGCGAACGGTCCGATCCCATTAGAATAAGAAGCTTTAACGGGTCCTTGACCCCACTCACAAATAGACGTGTGAGTTATAAATTTTATGGGAAACCTTTAGATGAAAATGCATAACATGGGAGAAATTCGTAAGAGGAGTACAATTATTTCACTGCTAATCATGAAGCCCCTCGAATCTCTACAAAAAATAAGTCTATCACTCTACACAAATCTAGTCTCAAGTTGCAACGTAAAATAAAGGAATTTAATAAGCAAAAGACAACTCAAATAGTACAATTACAGCATGGCGGGAACCTAAGACTACCCGGACATAACATGAATCTAGCTATGTATGGACTCTCGTCACCTCGTGCGTATGTAGCCCCCGCAACAAGTAGCACATATCAAATACATCACCTAGGTGTAGTTTCCCCCTCACAGAGTTAGACAGGAGACTTACCTCGCTCCGAAGTTCCATAGACGGCTCCAGCGCCACTCTAATACCTCAAACCAATGCCCGTCTCTCCAAAACTAGTCAAACAAATGTGCAAATTCATAAATATATACTCTATTACCCATAATTAATCAATTTATAATAATTCACAACGCCGCTTGAAAAGATGATAAGGTGAACCCTCGGGCCCACATGCCCAGAATTTCGAAGATTTTTTAAGGTAATCACCACCCATACCACCACGAACTGAAGTACATAATTTATTCCTAATTCCATGTCCAATTTTGTGGTCAAAATCTAAAAATATCAAATTCTAGGTTTTCTACCAAAATCTCATAATTTCTACTAATTTTCATGTCTACATCCTTGTGGAATCCATGTATTTAACTTACAATAGGTGGGAATAACATACCTTGCATATATGACGAAAACTCTCTCCTTGAAGCTCTCCAAAAATCGCCTCAACCAAGTGAAAATGAAAGAAAATGGGCCAAATTCCATAAAAAACCAGGTCCTCTGCCCAGCAATCATCGCACATGCGGTCACTTGACCGCTTCTGCGGTTTCGCAGATGCGGCCAGGTACTCCGCTTCTGCGGTTCCCTTCAGCCCCTCAATCTTCGCATCTGCAGGCAGGCTTTCGCGCAAGCGCCCGTTTCTTCGCTTCTGCGGAACTGCCTCTCCTTCCCCCATTCCGCTTCTACGTCTAACAGCCTGCACCTGCAAGCTCACAAGTGTGGTGGATTTTCTCGTGCCTGCGAAGCCAACCATCCTCACTCCCCCTCCACTTCTACGACCTTTGGCCGCTTCCGCGTGACCGCACCTGCGATCACTTCTTCCGCAGGTGCGAAGGCACCAGTCTTCAGCAATACCAGTGCTTCTTCAAATCCAAAATTAAATCCGTTTTCGATCCGTTTCAACCCTGAGGCCCTCAGGACCCCATCCGAACATACCAACACATCCAAAATCATGATACAAACTTAGTCGAAGCATCAAATCACATCGAACAACATCAAAACTGAGAATCGACGATTGAAACCTTTCTTTTATCTTTCAAACATCCAAACTTCATTGAACACGTCCGAATCACACTTAAACATCCCGGAATGACGCTAAATTTTACGTGCAAGTTACGAATGAAGATAAGAACCTATTCCAAGGCTCGGAACTTCGAACAGACATCGATAACACCTAAATTCAATTCAAATCAAACTTAAGGATTTCTTAAACTTCTAAAATACCAACCTTCCATAATAGGCGCCGAAATGCTTTCGGACCACTCGATACTCAACCCGAACATACGTCCAAGTCCGAAATCAGAATACGAACCTATCAGAACCTTCAAATCCTGATTCCGAGGTCATTTACTCGAAAGCCAAACCTTAGTCAATTCGTCCAACTTAAAGCTTCCGAAATTAGAATTGTCCATCAGAATCAACTCTAAACTTCCCGAAATTCAATTCCGACCACACGTACAAGTCATAAAGCATGAAGTGAAGCTACCCAAGGCCTCAAACCGCCGAACGACGCGCTACAGCTCAAAAACGACCGGTCGGGTTGTTACATTCTCCACCCACTTAAACATACGTTCTTCCTCGAACGTGCTAAGAACTGCTCCGGAGTTGTCCAAAATCACTGTTTAATACCTCATCCACCTACCCATGCCACCACAACCCAGATAAGCACATTAGCTCGAGCCAAACTTAAGATCCTCTTTTTTTATTTAGTCAACAAGCCTTAGAACCAAATTCCAAACTCCGAGTTTCTCTACAAGACCTGATTCTAACATACGAACACCGTAACAGTCACTACTCACTATACCAAAACATGATCATGCACCCATGCTGCCATCACCACACTAACTCATTTGCCCAAGGCAACCTGCTCCAACCACAACAACTGAAATTTCACTAACCCGAAGCCCGTAGTATACCTCATAACACATATAAGCCTTGTTCCAGCTCTCGCGATGCCGCCACGATAGAAGAGATGTGTAGAAACTCACCACCTTACCAAGTCAATAAATCATGGAGTCTCTCCTTCTGACAGGAACCATTACCTCGTTCTAAATCGAATAATGATATTTGCTCTTTAATATACCCTTCATAACTCCGATCTCATTGATACCAGGTCCAATAACCTTGCCTCACCCAGTACAAACTGCTCAAGCAATAAGCCATCTCAAACATTGCCAAATATTTCACATGACGCCATCAATGCGCCAACAAGCTACAAACTCGAATGTGACACATAAAGAGGAATGAATTATGGAAAAGACCTACCCAGCCCGCGTAACGAATAAAATGACCGAACAGATGCAATGAACCCTTCTCAGAGAATGAGAAAGAAAATACACAGGAATAGATACAGGGAACCGTACTCAACATCTCACTGTTGCGGCGTGCAACCCGATCCACACATGATATCGTTGTGGCGTGCAACTCGATCCAAATAACGTACCCATGGTGGCGTGCTACCCGATCCACACATAACAATAAATAAGGAAATACCCATCAAGCCATAATGTTCATACCTACGAAATACCGAATATCGACCACAAGCACGCCAAGTGCAAAAATAAAACCCTGGAGAGACGGATAATGCAATACGCTACAAAACCCAAGCACAACTAACGTGCGATAAATGACCTGCATCTCGAGAACCATCCTGCTCATATAATACCACAAGCTACACGGGACCTCAACATATGTGCGGATAATCAAGCCTTCTCACAGCCCATATGACACAATAGAGTATTACATGAAATTACTAACGACAGGAACAACATCTAATGTACGTCAACTCCTCCATAAGCAACGCTATGTAGAATGAATACATCCGACCCGATGTACAGCACATATTCACATTAGACCCATCAACGGATCTCAAGCTGATTCTGATCATACCATACTGGGCTAATAACCTTTCAAGGATCCACAATAACCTTTTCCATGGCACAAAAGAACAACCGTCAAATCCGGAACAAGCTCACACAGTCCATAACCCAAGGAATTGAAGGCCTCTCAGGCACAAACCCTCACATTAGCGATAGTACCAAAATCTCCATAATTGGTTTCAATCCTTAACAATCAAGTGACTATCATGTCACACCTATACCAATTTCCCCGTGGGATACGCTCTCATGACCTTTTGCACCAGGTAGCAAAGTCTGCACCTCCACACCACCAACCTTACTAATTCTGTAAAGCCAACCAAGAGTCTGCAATTCAATACACAAAGCCTCTTACACAAGACACCGTTCTTAGGTGACATTAAAGAAAATTCCAGCTTACTCTAAACATCTGAAATTTTCCCTGCTCATCCAAGTTAGTGACATTCTTGTCAACACCGAACCGCAACCTTGATCTTCCACTTACAATCCCATGCCGCTTACTGTACCTATCATGCCACTACGCGAGAGTACAAGAATTCATCATAACTCCTAAACTACTAGTAGAATAAACACTTCATTGGCTAGAAACCTTTCACTTAGCTCATTTAAGAAGAACCAATGCAATCACACAACTGAATTCCCAAACCGCAGAAAATACAAACCTAAAGTCGTGGTCTAAACCGTCATGACTCTTCTAGAATCCATTTACACAATAAGGCCATTTGAATCAAATACCTCCCAATTCAATCAAGTTATACAACCATAAACCACATGTATAATTTCACACGCCGAAGGAACTGATCATTGCCTCAATCACGTTGATTCAAACCACTACCAACCGACCCAACTTCCTCCGATTACTCTTGACCTATCTTAGAAATAATAATAGCTCCATTCAAAAACGTAACAAACCAAATTTCGCACTCAACCCGAGTGACTCGCATCACGAGGTCACATTGTCTCAATACCCACTGCAAAGACTCGATCTTTAACCACACAATGAACCTAAAATCCTTAGACACCACGCTCACATCCTTGAACCCATTAGAACCACTATTGGGAGTCACCCATTCTGACCTGGTCCCAAGTATAATCAAACTCCAACACTTTGCTGGCACATGAACACTCCCAAAGAAGCAACTGGATGAATTCCTTTCCTTTTACAACATATCCACAAGAAACATAAAATCTGAGTCTTCCCAAAACCTGAACATGAACCGATAAGGTGAAATATAACACACATTTGACAAGTCCTTTGATATTTCTTTTGGATATTATCCAGAATTTTCTGGCTATATAATTGTCCTTGCTGATTCTTTTGGAGTAATTTAATCCAGAACTTAGTATAAAAAACTCTATTTAGGCATGGGAATCCGCCGTCTGTATAATTGACTTCTACATCCCATCTCATTATCCACGGAATAAAGAATTCTATAAAGAAATACACAGTAGCCATTTTCTTGAAGAAGATTTCTTCTTTCTGTAGGTCAATAATCTTGGGAGATATATCTACCCATTGAGTATATAAAATCTTAAGTTGTTCTGGAAGGATTTTCAATAATGGACCATATAAAGAAACTATTCTTATAGAAACTAATTTTGGTAAGTCTAAAGTTACTACCAGAAGACCTATTAAGTGGAATGAAATAGATTTTCCCAAAGAATGCGTCATTGAGGCGGCAATAGCTCCTCGAAAATAACATTAACAGTAAAATCACAAAAGTTGAACAAACTTCTGATGGAACTGTTAAGATCAGGTTTAATGAACCCGATCAAGCTGATAACATCAGTTATTCATCTAGATTGATTAGATCAAATTTCTCTTGTATTTCACCCGTTGATTATACTGTAGATTTTCCATCAAGAGCATCTATATCACAAATTAGGAAAAATAATAAAATAGATGTCACAAAAATTAGTACAGATAATATTGCTAGTGTTATTCCTAATCCAAATGAATCTGAAATAGATTTTTCTAATGTTTAAATGGATAGAAACAAAATAGACTTTAGTCCGGGTTCACCGGCAAGAAAAATATAATTCTGAAGAATTTAAAAAAGCCCCAGATAGGAACCTTTTAGAAACTGATTTTTGATAATATTAAGGACTCTTTATATAAGATTCTATTAAATTCTTCTCGAGAAAATTCACCAGAAAATAGTGATAGAGAAGATTCATCAAGGGATGAAGATCTAAGGGCTCTACAGGAGGAAGAATACCTTCCTTCAAATGATGAATGCGAACCGTGTAAACAGAATGAAGATCAGTGTTGTAATAGCAACACAAATGATGAGTTTTTTAATATTTATTCTCAATTTAAGGACTTAGTAGTCAATGTCCTAACCAATGATAGTTTATTAGAATTTTCCAGGATTATTAAGGACCCTGAATTAAGGTCCCGAATAATTGATCAGATGGACAAAATTCATGATAATAATCCTACCAGTCCAAAGATTGAAGAAATTCCTTCTCAAAAGGGACCATATGCAAAGTCTGTTATTAAAAGGACTTTAAGAGAAATTTCCAAGCCGTTGATAGGACAACCACTGTCCAAGACTTGATAAATGAGATTGGTAATCTCACAGGAGAAATATCGGACATAAAGGCTTCAAATATAGCCTTAGACAAGAGAATTATTAAATTAGAAAATGCTCATGTCACTATTAGTCAGGAATTCAGTACTAATATTACTGAAGAAGGTTTTGATAATACTAATGCTGGTACCTCTAAGGATGCGGCAAAAAGTAATTTTCTAGGAGCAGTTAATATGGCTGATAATGAGTTTTTACAAAAGCTTCAGTTATTTACTATTCAAAAGTTTTTAATAAAAGTTACTCTTTTAATAGATTATAATTTCAAAAATGAGTTTACTGCTTTATTTGATAGTGGTGCAATTTTGAATTGTATTAAAGAAGGAATAATACCTTCAAGATATTTTCATAAGACTAATCATAGATTAAAAAATGCCAGTAGTCACCAAATGGGTATTTCGTATAAACTATCTAAGGCCTATATTTGCTAGAACAGAATCTGTATACCAAAAAGTTTGTTTTAATAAAAGACATTTCCCATGATATAACATTAGGAGTCCCATTTTTCCACCACCTAATTCCTTTTACCAACTGGGATACTCATACACAGGAACTTTTGATGGGAGAGAAATTACTTTCAAGTTTATAACTCAGCCAGTTCAAAGATATTTAAATGAGATTATTTCTAATAATATTACTGCAAAAACCAGACAAATTGATTTCTTAAAGAATGAAATTTGTAGTCTTAGTATTGCAGAAGATTTGAAAAACCCAAAGCTTATAGAAAAAATTGAATTTTTGAAAAATCAGTTTTCATTAGGAAAAAGCATATAGTTAGTCTTCCATATGAAGAAAACTTTTCGGAGGATAATATTCCTACTAAGGCTAGACCTTGCTAAATGAATTTATAATATTTGGAATTATGCAAAAAAAAAAAAAAGAAGATTCTTTACTGCAAAAAGGTCTTATAAGACCTTCAAAGTCTAAATGGTCTTGTACTGCTTTTTTATGTTAATAAACATGCTGAACATGAACGAGGAGTTCCAAGGTTAGTTATTAATTATAAACCCCTTGATAAAGTTTAAAAATAGATTAGATATCCAATCCCAAATAAAATGGATTTATTGCATAGGCTACATGATGCCATAATATTTTTAAAATCTGGTTATTGGCAGATCCAGATATTTGTGTCAGATAATAATTAAATTGCTTTTAATGTCCCAATGGGTCAGTACGAATGGAATGTTATGCCATTGAGCTGAGCCTATAGATGTCAGGACTAATTCATAATGCATCCTATACTTATAAGAAGTGTGGCATATGATGCCGTATGTAACGACCCGACCGGTTGTTTTGAGCTCTAGCGCGTCGTTCGGTGGTTTGAAGCCTTGAGTAGCTTCGCTTCAGGTATTAGGACTTGTACGAGTGGTCGGAATTGAAATTCGGTAAGTTCGGGATTGATTTGGAAAGAAAATTCTAAATTTAAAAGCTTTAAGTTGGAAGAATTGACTAAGGTTTGACTTTTGAGTGAACGACCTCGGAATCGGGAATTGAAGGTTCCAACAGGCTCGTATGATGATTTTGGTCTTATGAGCGTGTCGGGATGTTGATTTGGAGGTCTTTAGGTTATTTCGGCATCAATTGGGGAAAGTTGGAAATTGGATGAATTTTGGGAAGTTTGACCGGGAGTGGAATTTTTGATATCGGGGTCGAATTTCGATATTGGAAGTTGGAATAGGTCCGTAATGTTAATTAGGAATTTTTTGCAAACTTGAGGTCAATCAGACCTGATTTGATAGGTTTCGGCATCAGATATAGGAGTATGAAGTTATAAAGTTCATTAAGGTTGAATTGGGGTGCGATTCGTGGTTTTACCGTTGTTTGATGTGATCTAAAGGCTCTACTAAGTCCGTATGATGTTTCAGGACATTTTGGTAGGTTTGATTATGGTCCCGGGGGCCTCGGGTGGATTCCAGATGGTTAACAAATTGAATTTGGCCTTATGAAAATGTTGGTGGCAGCATATTTTTTGTAACCGCACCAGCGAGGTTTTGGCCGCAGATGCAGAGCCGCAGAAGCGGCACTGTGGCCGTAGACGCAAACTTTGAACTAAGCTAGGTGGCTGCAGATGCGAGTGTATTTCTGCATCTGCGAGCCCGCAGATGCGAAGGGAACTCCGCAGATGCGAAGGGAACTCCGCAGAAGCGGAAACGAGAGGGGCAACTGGGTCGCAGAAGCAAAGGTCGCAGAAGCAAAGGTGTATCCGCACATGGGGGAGCGCAGAAGCGCGTGGTGGACTGTAGAAGCCGTTGCACAGAAGCGTAAAATGGTCCGCAGAAGCAGATTTTGCCTGGCTTGGTGGGAACCGCACCTGCGATAGATTTTCCGCAAGTGCAGAGTCGCAGGTGCGGCAGGTGTTCCGCAGGTGCGAAAAGTTGGCAAGGCAGAATTTTTTAAAATCGGGTTTTTGCTCATTTCCCTCATTTCCTCACTTGGTTGGGGCGATTTTGGAGAGCTCCAAGGGAAGGTTTTCATCAAGCATTACAAGGTAAGTGACTCCCACTTATTACAAGTTAAATACATAGTTTGTATATGGATTTAAACATGGAAATTAGTAGAAATTGTGGGGATTTTAGTAGAAAACCTAGAATTTGACCATGAAATTGGACATGGAATTGGGATTAAGATATATATTTGAGTTTTTAAGGCTATGGATAATGTTTATGTTCGAAAACTTTTGAAATTTGGGCATGTGGTCCCGAGTGTTGAGTTTGTAGACTTTTCGAGCGTAGTTAGAAATTTGTTTAAATTGATTAATTATGGGTATCTTTTGATTGGTTTGCATATTTTTTGAATAGTTTTGGATCGACGGGCTTTGGTTTGAGGTGTTTGAGGGGCGTTGGAGTCGGTTATGGAACTTCGGAGCGAGGTATGTCTCCTGTCTAACTCTATGAGGGGGAAACTACCCCTAGTTGATGTATTTGTTATGTGTTACTTGTTGTGGGAGCTACGTACGCATCAGGTGATGAGAGTCCGCGTGTAGCTAGATTCATGTTATGTTCGGGTAGACCTAGGTTCCCGCCATGCTATAACTGTACTATTTGAGTTGTCTCTTGCCTATTAAATTCCTTCATATTACGTTGCGATTTGAGACTAGACTTGTGTAGAGTGATAGACTTGCTATTGTAGAGATTTGACGGGCTTCATGATAAGCCGCGAATTTAATTGTACTCTCGTTACGAAATTCTCCGTGTTATGCATTCTCATCGAAATGTTCCCTTAAAAAATCTATAACTCAAGCGGCTATTCGTGGGTAGGGTCGAGGATCCGTCAAAGCTTCTTATTCTAATAGGATCGGGTCGTTCGCGTCGGCAGGATAGATACATCTATGGTTTGTGCCGTTCGACCCTCGGTAGTGCGCACACTATGATGGATCAGGCCGTACGCCTCGGCAGGATTTATGTACCACACTCTCATGGGAGTGGGCTATTCGCCTCGACAATAAAATAGATGTATCTATGATTTGACAATATTATGATGGATCGGGCCGTATGCCTCGGCATTTCTATAAAATACTCTTATGAGATCGTGCATAATAATTGGCAAGAAGCCAGCATATCTGTGAACTTTTCCTAATTGAACTGTGATGACCTATCTGGTGAGGTCCATTATATATATACTCCGATTGAGGAGGCAGCTACTAGCTGAGAGTATGAGTTATTGCTGAGAGGAGGACAACATATTATACTTGCTACTTCGCTTATTTTCTCTAATTCAAATATGTTTACTTCTACTGTATCTGTCTTATTGGACCACTAGTAAGTGTTGATGTCGACCCCTCGTCACTACTTCTCTGGGGTTAGGCTAGATACTTACTGGGTATGCGTTGATTTACGTACTCATACTACACTTTTCGTGCAGGTACATATGTCTGGTGGTCTTTTAGGCATAGAGGCGCGGCTATTGCGGGGACTTTTCCGTGAGCTGCAATTCATGTTATGATCTGCAGCCTGCAGAGTCTCCATCAGGGTTATTTATATCTTTCCTGTCTAACTTGTATTTCAGACAGATGTTGCATTTTACTATATTTCCTTGTTGATGCTCATGCACTTGTGATACCGGGTTTTGGGGGTTCCTACAGGTTATTCACTATTATAGTTCGTGTAAATTCTATTTCACACTATTTCATTAATAAAAATTATGATTTTAAGGCACTAGAATGTGTAATTAAATTGACTAATCACTGTTGACATGCCTGACGCTGGTGTTAGGCGCCATCACGATCACTAGTGGATTTTGGGTCGTGACACAGTATCAAAATATATGTTCATGAGTTGCTAAGGGTTGTCCTTCCATTTTGGGTCAGACTGTTTTAAAAGAGTTATTAACTCTTTTTCTCATATGATAATCTTAGAGAAATTATAAATTCTCTTTGTATTAGCAGGATAAAAGTGTTGAAATTCAGCTGAGCCTGTAGATGTCAGGACTAATTCTTTATGCATCATATACTTATAGGAAAGTGTGGCATATGATGCCGTATCAAAATATCTGTTCATGAGTTGCCAAGGGTTGTCCTTCCATTTTAGGTCACACTGTTCTAAAAGAGTTATTAACTTTTTTTTTCTCATATCGGTTATAAACCTCAATAGCCTCATGACTATCATTTGTTAAGGCTGATGAATATGAAGGATTATCATTATTACCTTGCTTGGATTTCATAAAATCCAGGAATTCTTTGTACATTGGATGTTCAGTATTAATACCCAATGTTCCTGCTATATTAGCAGCTATTAACTACTGGTTTCCAATTTGGGCAAGGATATTCCCTCTGCCATAGGAAGATGTCTCTTCCTCGTCCTCTTCCCCGAGGAGATCCATACTCGAGCCTCATATCCTGTCATAAAATTAAAAGGAATTATTAGTTCAAAAATTCTATAGTGAGAAAATCATAGAGACTATTATCTGTCCCTTTTTTTTTATATAAATTATTTCAAAACAAATAGTGACAATAAAGCTTGCCATCTTGCAAACATCTGTTTAGAAACATCATGTTTACAATCTTTATTAAAGATAAACTTTGCTGCTTGGCGGTCAGTTTTTATTAAAAACTTTTGATTGTACAAATCAGTTTGAAACTTTAGTACACATTTTACTATGGCAAGGATTTCCTTAGCCATAGTAGCTTAATTCTTTAAGAATTATTCCATTTTCTCGAATATAATTGAACAAGTTATTCTTGTTTATCAGTTGGGGAACTAATATCCCACCGTATCCTTTATCCAAGGCATCAGTTTATTAACTGATGCCTTTGCCCAGCTTGCAGTAGCAACTGTAAGACAAAGAAGATTATTAACCTTCTGCTTAATTCGTCTAACTGATTTACTATGATCATCAGTCCATACTTTTGGATTATTCTTTAATCTTTCATAAAGATTTGAAGTATCCTTGGCAAGTTCCTTTATGAAAGGAGAAATATAATTAAGGTTTCCTAGAAACCTTTGGAGTTGAGTCTTATCAGTAATGACATCAGGGAATTTAGAAGCAAATTCAATGTTCCTTTGGATTGAAACTATTCTTCCGTTTTGGATATTATGACCTAAGAATCTTATATTGATCTGAAAGAGAGCCATCTTTGGTTTAGAGATGACTAAACTATTTTGAATTATGATTTTTCTAAAAAGATCCAAATGTTTAAAATGAATTTCAATATTTTTTGAAAATACTAAAAGATCATCAATATAAACAATTATAAAATCTGTATAAGGCATGAATATATCATTCATTATTTTCTGATATTTGGAAGGGGCATTTTTCAAACCGAAAGGCATAACATTGCATTCGTACTTACCCATTGGAACATTAGAAGCAGTTTTATATTTATCTGACTCAGATGTCTAGATCTTCCAATAACCAGATTTTAAATCAAATTTTGAAAATATTATGGCATCATGTAGCCTATGCAATAAATCCTTTTTACTTAGGATTGGATATCTAATCCATTTTAAAACCTTAGTAAGGGGTTAATAATTAATAACTAACCTTGGAACTCCTCGTTCCTGTTCAGCATGGTTATTAACATAAAAAGCTGTACAAGACCATTTAGACTTTGAAGGTCTTATAAGACCTTTTTGCAGTAAAGAATCTATTTCTCTTTTGCATAATTCCAAATATTCTGAAGTCATTTGGCAAGGTCTAGCCTTAGTAGGAATATTATCCTTCGAAAAGTTTTCTTCATATGGAAGACTAACAATGTGCTTTTTCCTATTCCAGAACTGGTTTGGATGGTCACCACAAATCTGTAATGAAAACTGGTTTTTCAAAAATTCAATTTTTTCTATAAGCTTTGGGTTTTTCAAATCTTCTGTAATAGTAAGACTACAAAGTTTATTTTTTAAGAAATCAATTTGTCTGGTTTTTGTAGTAATATTATTAGAAATAATCTCATTCAAAAATCTTTGAACTGGCTGAGTTATAAACTCGAAAGTAATTTCTCTCCCATTAAAAGTTCTTGTGAAATTATGAGTATCCCAATTGGTAAAAGGAATTAGGTGGTGAAAAAATGGGACTCATAATATTATGTCATGGGAAATGTCTTTTACTAAAATAAAACTTTCTGGTATACAGATTTTGTTCTGGCAAATATAGGCCTTAGGTAGTTTATAAGAAATACCCATTTAGTTACCGCTGGCATTTTTTGATGTATGATTAGTCTTATGAAAATATCTTGAAGGTATTATTCCTTCTTTAATACAATTCAAATCTGCACCACTATCAAATAAAGCAGCTCATTTTTGAAATTATAATCTATTAAAAGAGTAACTTTTATTAAAAACTTTTGAGTAGTAAATAACTGAAGTTGTTGTAAAAACTCATTATCAGCCATATTAACTGCTCCTAGATTATTACTTTTTGATGCATACTTAGAGGTACCAGCATTAATATTATCAAAACCTTCTTCAGTAATATTAGTACTGAATTCCTGACTTATAGGGGCATGAAAATTTTCAAATTTAATAATTCTCTTGTCTAAGGCTATATTTGAAGCCCTTAAGTCCGAGATTTCTCCTTTAAGATTACCAATCTCATTTTTCAAAATCTTGGACATTGGTTGGCCTATCAATGGCCTGGGATTTTTTTCTTAAAATCCTTTTAATATCAGACATTGTATACGGTCTCTTTTGAGAAGGAATTTCTTCAATCTTCGGACTGGTAGGATTATTATCCTGAATTTTGTCCATCTCATCAATTATCTGGGACCTTAATTCGGGGTCCTTAATAACCCTGAGAAGTTCTAACAAACTATCATTGGTCAGGACATTGACTTTTAAGTCCTTAAATTGAGAATAAATATTAAAAAACTCATCATTTGTGTTCTTATTACACCATTGATCTTGATTCTGTTTACAGGCTCCACATTCATCATCTGAAGGAAGGTATTCTTTCTCCTGTAGAGCCCTTAGATCTTCATCCGTTGGTGAATCTTCTCTATCACTATTTTCTGGTGAATTTTCTCGAGAAAAATTTAACAGAATCTTATATAAAGAGTCATTGATATAATCATTTAGATCAAAATTCTTAATCTTATCCTTGACTTTACAATCCCTAGCATTGTGGCCTACTTTGCCACATTTGTAACATGGATTAGGCGTATTGGATTTTATAAAATCCTTTCTATGCTTATAAGCTTTTCTTCTCTTATCTTTTTGCTCATATATCTTATCAAAAGATCCTCTATTCTTCTGTTTATACCTATAAGGTTTTTTCGGTTCTTTCTTATGTCTATGAGACTTTTTATTCTTAGGAATATCTATGGAAATTGTTCACAGAATTCTCCTAATTGTTGTTTTTCATTAAGACGATGCTTCTTAATATCCTAGCTTAACTTAATCTCATTGCACAGAGCTAAGCCTTCTTGTATACATACACTAATAAGCTTTACATAGGAATAGCTATTATAATTTATACTCATTGTTGTTCCACGAAGAGTCTTTCTAACCCTTTCAGCAAAGAGTGTTGGGGGTCCATCAATAAATTTGGACTTCCAGTAAGTGCTATTACACTCTAGTAATTCCATTACTCTGGATAAGAAAATATCCTTATACCATCTAAAATTTGTTAATGTATTACATCTAAGGTTTTGGAGCATGGTCCTTAAGGTCTCACTGTTGTCTGACCAGCTTCCAAAAAAGTGTTCTATAATATTAAGAACTAAAGAATAGACAGTGTTTTGAACATTCTGACCCTCTTCTACCTTTATGGCGCCCATAATTTCTGTGCGTTGTTCAGGTCTTAAGTAATTATCCCACTAGCCTTTCAATTGGCCAATAAATCATGCCACTATCATATCAGCAATGGTCATTTCAGAGTTCTTATTAACCTTGCAGATAGTGCTGTATATAAGCATTCTATGTACTTAGGTATAAATCTGATGGTCAGTAAAACCATCTATATTCCATTCTTAGATTTCTGTACCATTATAACTTTGAGAAAAATGACTATCATCAGGCTCCTCTATAAGTACATCTTGAGGAGTTGGCCTAGGATAATAAAACATCATTTGGACTTGTTTGCGAGCAAATCTTACTTTCCTCTCTTCATCAAATAAATGCTCTAAATTTAAAGGACTAATTTTGAATCCATATATATATATACACACACACATATATATTGTAACGACCCAGCCGGTCATTTTGAGAGTTGTAGCCCTGTTCCTCCATTTACTGCTCATTTTATGCTTTATAGTTGTTATATGACTTGTTAGGTTGTTGGTTCGGGTCCGGAGAGGTTTCAGAATGAATTGAGACACTTAGTCTCAAGGTGAAAAGCTTATGTTGAAAAGGTTGACCGAATGTTGATGTCACGACTCTAATTTTCCTCTGTAAGATGTCGTGATAGCACCTAGTCTCTAAGACTAGGAAACTAACAATTTGCGGAATAACTGAATATAAAACCGAACTCAAAATCTCAACACATGATATATAAATAGAAACTGCGATTCAAATAATTACAACTCCCAAAAGCCGGTAGAAATAAGTCACAATCTTCTAAGAGAAAATACTAAGTGTCTCTATACATCCGAGTCAAAAGAGAAAAAGGAAAACAACATAATAAGGATAGAAGGGGACTCCGAGGTGTGCAGACGCTGGAAAATATACCTTGAAGTCTCCACGTACGGTCCAGCTCACTCGTATCTGGCCTGGTAGGAAGAACCTGGATCTGCATAAAAAGATGTGCAGAAGAGTAGCATGAGTAAACCACAACGGTACCCAGTAAGTGCCAAGCCTAACCTCAATAGAGTAGTGACGAGGTCAGGTCCGGGCCCTATAGGTTTAAACGAGAAGCAAGGCAGAAGGTAAAATAATATTTTGAAATGACTGAGAATTTAGACAATGAGAAGTTACAGAAAAATAACAACACGGCAATAGAGGTAAACAATAGGGGCATTCTTGAGATATCGCCTCGTATAACCAAATGTAATTACATAACAGGGAATCTCCCGATGTGCCGCCTCGTAGTCCCAAAAGTAAATATGCAACAGGGAGCTCCTGAGGTACCGCCTCGTAGTCCCAAAAGTAAATATGCAACAGGGAGCTCCCGAAATATCGCCTCATAGTCCCAAAAGTAAATACACAACTCACAACTTATGGAACAATGAATTTACAGCAAGGAATCATACAGTTAAAGACTGGATACAAAATCAAATAAGCAGGTAATTCAACTAAGAATGTTGCACAAATTGCAAGTAAGAGTTAAGACACGTAGATCTATGATACTATGCTAAACATGATGACTACACATGTTAGGGCAACTTATTTAAGAAATTAAAAGAATACTACTCCGCAAGAACAAAAATTTCCACATTTAGCCCGTGTACTCACTCGTCAACTCGCGTACACGATACTCAAATTTCACAAATTGTTACAACAGTACCAAATCCTAAGGGAATTTCCCCACACAAGGTTAGAAAAGTCACTTACCTCAAATCTCGCTCAATCAATCGATAAAAATGTCTTTCCCTCGGTTTTCCCATTGCGAACGGCCCAAATCTAGCCAAAAACAATTTCATACTATAAATACAACTACAAGAAACTAATATAAATAATAAATCTACGACGATAGAAAAGAATCGAAAAATCGCCGCAAAAAGTCGACTCGGGCCCACGTCCCAAAATTGGGTAAAAGTCACAAAATACAAACACCCATTCGATATTGAGTTCACCCATACATAAATTTCTCAAATTTGATACGAAATTTTCAATTAAAACCTCAAAATTCGGCCTAAGGATTTTCCCACCTTTTTCATAAATTTCTCAACCCAAATCCTTAATTAAATGAAGAATAAATGATATCATTGTGTAATAAATCAAAAACAAGGCAAGAATCCTTACCCAAGTGTTTCCTCTGAAAAATCCTCGATTCGCCTCAATCCGAGCTCTATATCTCAAAATATAAATAAAATGGCAAACCCTCGATTTAATATAATTTGCCCAGGTTTTTCGCACCTACGGCCAAATAACCGCACCTGCGTAACCGCTTTTGCGGTAAAATCCTCCGCTTCTGCAGAAATCACTTAAATGCCCCAGGGCCTGCACCTACGCTTCAGGCTTCGCACCTGTGGACAAGCTTTTGCGGCCTTTGATCCACTTCTGCGGAAATAGCCTTCGCCTCACTACTCCACATCTGCAGAGCCCTTCTCGCACCTGCGGGCTCGCAAATGTGGATTTCCCTTTGCACCTGCGTCCACCCCAAGCTAGCCCCAGCTCCGCATCTGTGCATTCCCAGCCGCACTTGCGCCATCGCACCTGTCACCAACCCCTCGCAGGTGCGATCATACCAGAAGAGTCCCAGCCTCAGCAATGCACTAAGTCCCATTTTTGATCCATTAACTATCATAAATCAACCCGAGGCCCCGGGGACCTCAACCAAATATACCAACAAGTATTAAAAAATCATACGAACTTAGTCGAGACTTTAAATCACATCAAACAACGCTAAAAACACGAATTGTGCGTCGATTCAAGCCTAATGAACTTTAAAACATCAAACTTCTACATCCGATGTCGAAACCTATCAAATCAACTCCGGTTGACCTCAAATTTTGCACACACGTCATAATTGACATTATGAACCTACTCCAACTTCCAGAATTGGAATCCGACCCCGATATCAAAAAGTCCACCCTCGGTCAAACTTTTCAAAAATCATCCAATTTTTCTACTTTCGCTAATTGACGCTAAAATGACCTACGGACATCCAAATCAACATCCGGACATGCTCTTAAGATAAAAATCACCCTACGGAGCTATAGGAACCGTCAAAACTCCATTTCGGAGTTGTCTTCACACAAATTAAACTAAGGTCAATTCCTAGAACTTAAACTCCCAATTTAAGGATTATGTGTCCCATTTCACTCCAAAATCAAAAACAAATCCCACCGGCAAGTCACGTAACCACAAAATGAAATAGAGGGAGCAATAAATTAGGGTTTAGGGCTAATGCTCTCAAAACGACCAGCCGAGTCGTTACTTCCTCCCCCTCTTAAAACAAACGTTCGTCCTCGAACGAGTATATAGGCATACCTGAAGTGGTGAAAAGATGAGGATAACGGCTGCGCATATCATGCTCGGTCTCCAAAGTCGCCTCCTCGACCGGATTACCCCTTTACTGCACCTTTATTGAAGTGATGTTCTTTGACCTCAACTTCCGAACCTGCCTGTCCAAAATGGCCACCGGCTCCTAAACATAAGATAGATCCTTGTCCAACTGGAGTGAGCTGAGGTCTAACACATGAGACGAATCGCCGTGATACTTCCAGAGCATGGAAACATGGAATACAGGATGAAGTACAGAGAGACTAGGTGGTAGTGCAAGTATGTAAGCCACCTCTCCAACCCTCTCAAGAATCTCAAAAGGCCCGACATACCTAGGGCTCAACTTGCCCTTCTTTCCGAACATCATAACACCCTTCATGGGCGAAACCCGGAGCAAGACCCGCTCCCCAACCATGAATGCGACGTCGCGAGCCTTCCGATCCACATAACTCTTCTGTCTGGATTGGGCTATACGAAGTCGATCCCGAATCAATTTAACCTTTTCCAAAGCATCCTGATATGACTACCGGCACTGGAGACCGGCACTTCCTACCATATAGAGCCTCATACGAGGCCATCTGGATGCTCGACTGATAATTATTGTTGTAGGCAAACTTCGCCAGTGGCAATAACTGATCCCAAGAACCCCCAAAATCCATCACCCACGCACGACGCATATACTCCAATATCTGAATAGTGCACTCGAATTATCCGTCCGTCTGAGGGTGAAATGTCACACTCAACTCCACCTGAGTACCCAACTCATGTTGTACGGCTCTCTAGAACTATGATGTAAGCTGCGTACCCCGGTCGGAGATGATAGATACCGGTATGCCGTGAAGCCTGACAATCTTGCGAATGTAAACCTGAGCCAGCTGCTCCGAAGAGTACGTAGTAACCACAGGAATGAAATGAGCTGACTTGGTTAATCTATCCACAACCACCCAAACTATATCGAACTTCCTCTAAGTTCGTGGAAGCCCAACAACAAATTCCATAGTGATCCGCTCCCATTTCCACCCTGGAATCTCTAACTTCTGAAGCAATCCACCCGGTCGTTGATGCTCATAATTCACCGGCTGACAGTTTAGGCAACGAGCTACATATTCCACTATGTCCTTATTCATCCACTTCCACTAATAGAGTGTTGCCTCAAGTCCTGATACATCTTCGCAGCACATGGATGAATGGAGTACCGCGAATTGTGAGCCTCCTGGAGAATCAACTCACGCAAACCATCTACATTGGGCACACATAGCCTGCCCTGCACCCATAATACATCGTCATCTCCAATGGTGACCTCCTTGGCATTACCATGCTGAACCGTGTCCTTAAGGACAAGCAGATAGGGGTTATCATACTGACGCTCTCTAATACGATCATAAAGAGAAGACTGAGAAACCACAAAATCCAAAACTTGGTCGGCTCGGAAACATCCAGTTTGACAAACTGGTTGTCCAAGGCCTGAACATCCAAGGCTAAAGGCCTCTCTGCTACTGGTAGATATGCTAAACTGGCCAAACTCTCCGCCTTGCGACTCAAGGCATCGGCCGCCACATTGGCCTTCTGGGGGTGACAGAGAATGGTGATGTCATAATCCTTAAGCAGCTACAACCATCTCCGCTGCCGCAAGTTAAGATCCTTCTGTTTGAACAGATGCTGTAAACTCCGGTGATCGTTGAAGACCTCACAAGGGACACCGTACAGAAAATGCCTCCAAATCTTCAAGGCATGAACAATTGCTGCTAACTCAAGGTCGTGGACATGATAGTTCTTCTCATGCACCTTCAGGTGTTTTGACGCGTAGGCAATCACCCTACCGTCCTACATCAACACTGCGCCGAGACCAATGCACAACGCGTCACAATACACCATATAGGACCCCGAACTAGTAGGCAACACCAACACTGTGGCTGTAGTCAAAGTAGTCTTGAGCTTTTGAAAGCTCTCCTCACACTCCTTGGTCCACCTGAACGGAGCACTCTTCTAAGCCAATCTGGTCGTAGGTGCTGCAACAGACGAGAAACCCTCTACAAATCGATGGTAATACCCCACCAAGCCAAGAAAACTCCGAATCTCCATAGGTGAGGACGGTCTAGGCCAACTCTGCGCTAAGTCAATCTTCTTCGGATCTACCTTGATTCCCTCACTCGATACCATATGACCCAAAAATGCCACTGAATCTAGCCAGAACTCACACTTCGCAAATTTTGCATACAACTTCTTTTCTCTCACGGGCTGAAGCACAGTCCTCAGGTGTTGCTCATGATCCTCTCGACTCCGGGAGTACACCAGAATGTCGTCAATAAACACAATAACGGAAGAGTCAAGATAGGGCTAAAATACACTGTTCATCAAGTGCATGAATGCTGTTGGGGCGTTAGTCATCCCAAAAGACATCACAAGGAACTCGTAATGACCATGCCGAGTCTTGAAAGCAGTCTTCGGGATATTTGGCTCCCTAATCTTCAACTGATGATAGCCAGAACACAAGTCAATCTTAGAGAACACTTTGGCACCCTGAAGCTGATCAAATAGGTCATCAATATGTGGCAATGGATACCTGTTCTTCACGTATTCGCATAGAACCATCCTTCTTCTTTACAAACAAGACAGGAGCACCCCAAGGCGACACACTAGGCCGATTGAAGCCCTTATCGAGCAACTCTTGCAACTGTTCATTTAATTCTTTCAACTCTATTGGGGCCATATGATAAGGTGAAGTAGAAATGGGCTGAGTGCCCGGTAACAAATCAATGCCAAAGTCGCTATCTCTGTCGGGAGGCATGCCCAGAAGATCCGTTGAGAATTCATCTAACTAGTCCCTCACTGCCGGAACTGACTCGATGGTAGGAGTATCAACACTAACATACCTCATATATTCCAGATACGCATCACACCCCTTCTCAACCATTCGTTGAGCCTTAAGAAATGAGACAACCCTGCTAGGAACATGATCTAAGGTACCTCTCCACTCTAGCCGTGGTAGATCTGGCATAGCCAACGTCACTGTCTTGGAGTGACAATCAAGGATAGCGTGATAGGGCGATAACCAGTCCATGCCTAAAATAACATCGAAATCCACCACACTGAGCAATAATAAATCGGCTCAGGTCTCAAAACCACTAAGAACAATCAAACACGACCGATACACACAGTCAACGACAGTAGAATCACCCCCGAGTGTAGACACATATACAAAAGAACTCAGAGTGTCACGGGATACACCGAAATACGGGGCAAAATAAGATGACACATAGGAATAAGTGGAGCCTCGATCAAATAAGACTGATGCATCTCTATGATAGACCGAAACAATACCTGTGATGATAAAATCGTATGCAACTGCCTCCGTCCTAGCAGGAAGGGCATAATATCTGGCCTGGCCTCCCTCTCTAGTGCGGCCTCTACCTGTCCCACCTCTACCTCTAGCTAGCTATGTAGGTGGGGTGGTAGCTAGTGCAGTAATCATAGCCTGAGGACCCGGTTGAGCACGTGGTGCCTTAGAAATCTATGGAGGTGTACGCTCCTAAGTCTGGGGATATCCCTCACCAAATAGCGAGTGTCGCCATACTCAAAACAAGCTCTCAGAGGACGTGGTTGTTGTGGCTGGCTCGGGCCTGATTGGCTGGATTGACACTGAAAGCACCCCGTATAGGAGGTACACCAGACACTGGCGGAGCATAATAAGGATCCTGGGGCCTAGGAGTGGCCGAAGCAACGGTGGCGGCTGGAAGTGTTGAATGAATAGGATGACCCATATAACCCCTGCCCTGACGAGCTGCAGCTGGGGCACGTGTACCACTATAAGTGCCAGACTCTCGAGACCTCTTGGCCACTCTCTCCTCTCTCTCCTGAGTCAGCATACCCTCCAACCTCCTAGCAATCCCCACTACCTGCTAGTACGCAATATCCATCTCCATCTCTCGAGCCATGCTAAATATGATATTGGGGTTGAGCCCCTCAATAAACCGACGAACCCGTTCTCGAACAGTAGCAACCAAGGCTGGTGCATTCCTACCCAAATCACTGAATCGGACCGCATACTCTGACAAGGTCAAAGAATCCTGGCGCAACTGCTCAAACTCTGTGTGCCATGCATCCCTGAGACTCCGAGGGACATACTCCCTCAAGAACATATCTGGAAACTGAGTCCAAATGAGTGAAGCTGCCTCGGCTGGACTACCCAACTCATAAGCTCACCACCACTGCTAAGCCGTTCTTCTAAGCTAGAACGTAGTGAAAGAAACACCACTAGTCTCCGCAATACACATAGTACAGAGGATAAGGTGGCACTCCTCAAGAAAACCCTGGTCATCCTCTGACGCCAAGCCACTGAAAGTAGGAGGGTGGTACTTCTTGTACCTCTCGAGCCTGAGCTGCTCTGTGTCAGAAACTGTTGCCCTAACCTCGGGCTGAACTGGAGCTACTGACTGCATTGGTACGACCTTTGGAACCTGGTCGACCTGGACCCACTACTCTGGGGTACCGGCGACGGGAGTCTGTGCTCCTCCCCCAGCCTGAGTTGTGGCAGGAGCAAGTGGTATCAATCCGTCCTGCGCCAAGGTGCAAACATGCTCAGAAATTGGGCTAGAGTCTCCTAGAGGGTTGATGCAGTAACAGGCATCTCAGGTGCCTACCCTCCAACTGGAGCTACTGGTGGCTCCTCTGTAGCAGCCCGTGCGGGTGCTCTAGCTACACCACATGGACTCTCTCGGCCTCTACCCCTCCCTCGGCATCTCGCGGCTCAAGAAGGGGGGCGTGGGTGTCTGGTCATCTGATCTATCTGTACGTGTCCTCACCATCTGTGAGAGAACAAAAAGACAGAAATTTAGAATCTGAGGTCAAAATCTTGCATGATAAAGAATCAAGGTAGTGAAGCTTTTCCTAACAGTTTCATAGCCTCCCGAAGATAAGTATAGACGACTCCGTACCGATCCGCAAGAATCTACTAAACCTACTTGTGACTCATAACACTTATGAACCTAGTACTCTGATACCAACTTGTCACGACCATAAATTTCCTCCATAGGATGTCGTGATTGCACCTAGTCTCTAAGACTAGGTACGCCTAACAATTTGTGGAATAACTTAATATAAAACCGAACTCAAATCTCACTAGGGGCGCTCTCGAGGTACCGCCTCGTAGTCCCAAATGTAAATACACTACAGGGGGATCTCCCGAGGTACTGTCTCGTAGTCCCAAAAGTAAATATGCAACAGGGAGCTCCCAAGGTACCGCCTCGTAGTCTCAAAAGTAAATATGCAATGGGGAGCTCCCGAGGTACCGCCTCGTAGTCCCAAAAGTAAATAAACAAATCATAACTTATGGAACAATGAATTTACAGTAAGGAATCCTACAGTTAAAGACTGAATACAAAATCAAGGAAGCAGGTAATTCAACTAAGCATGTTACACAAATTGCAAGTAAGAGTTAAGACACGTAGGCCTGTGATACTAGGCTAAACATGATGATTACACATGCTAGGGGAACCTAGTTAAGGAATTAAAAGAATACTACTCAGCAAGAACAAAAATTTTCACATTTAACCTGTGTACGCACTCGTCACCTCGCATACATGGCACTCACATATCAAAAATTATTACAACAGTACCAAATCCCAAGGGGATTTCCCCACACAAGGTTAGACAATTCACTTACCTCAAATCTCGCTCAATCCGTCAATAAAAGTGCCTTTCCCTCGACTTTCCAACTCTGAAAGGTCCAAATCTAGCCAAAAGCAATTTCGTACTATAAATACAACTAGAAAAAACTAATTTAAATAATAAATCTACGACTTTAGCAAAAAATCGAAAAATCGCCTCAAAAAAGTCAATCCGGGCCCACGTCTCAGAATCGAGTAAAAGTCATATAATACGAACACCCATTCGATATCGAGTTCACCCATACCAAAATTACTCAAATACGATACAAAATTCTCAATCAAAACCTCAAAATTCGGCCTAAGGATTTTCTCACCTTTTTCACAAATTTCTCAACCCAAATCCTTCATTAAATGAAGAATAAATGATATCTTAGTGGAAATAAATCAAAAAAAAGTCAAGAATCCTTACCCAAGTGTTTCCTCTGAAAAATCCTCAATTCGCCTCAATTCGAGCTTTATATCTCAAAATATAAATAAAATGGCAAACATTCGATTTAATATAATCTGCCCAGGTTTTTCACACCTGCGGCCAAATAACCGCACCTGCGGAACCGCTTTTGCAGTAGAATCCTCCGCTTCTGCGGAAATCACTTAAGTCCCCTCGGACCTGCACCTACGCTTTAGTTTTTGCACTTGCAGATGCGCTTCTGTGGCCTTTGATCCGCTTCTGCAAAAACAGCCTTCGCCTCACTACTCCACATATGCGGAGCCCTTCTCGCACCTGCGGGTTCGCGGATGCGGATTTCCCTTCGCACCTGCGTCAACCCCAGGCTAGATCTAGCTCTGCATCTGCGCAATCCCAGCCGCACCTGCTTCATCACACCTGCGGCCAACCCCTCGCAAGTGCGATCACACTAGAAGAGTCCCAGCCTCAACAATGCACTAAGTCCCATTTTTGATTCATTAACCATCAGAAATCAACCTGAGGCCCTTGGGACCTCAACCAAACATACCAACAAGTACTAAAACATCATACGAACTTATTGAGGCTTTTGAATCACATCAAAAAATGCTAAAAACACGAATTGCTCATCGATTTAAGCCTTTGAACTTTAAAACTTCAAACTTCTACATTCGATGCCGAAACCTATCAAATCAAGCCTGATTGACCTCAAATTTTGCACAGAAGCCATTATTTACATTACGGACATACTCCAACTTTAGGAATTGGAATCCAACCTCGATATCAAAAAGTCCATCCCCGGTCAAACTTTTCAAAAATCATCCGATTTTCCAAAGTTCGCCAATTGATGGTAAAATGACCTACAGACCTTCAAATCAACATTCGGACATGCTCCTAAGACCAAAATCACCCTACGGAGCTATAGGAACCTTCAAAACTCCATTATGGAGTCGTCTTCATACAAATTAAACTACGGTCAATTCCTAGAACTTAAACTCCTAATTTATGGACTATGTGTCCCATTTCACTTTAAAACCAAAAATAAATCCCCCGGCATGTTACGTAACTACAAAATAAAATTGAGGGATCAATAAATAAGGATTCGAGACTAATACTCTCAAAACAACCACCCGGGTCGTTGCAGTTGAATTATGTGTAAACGACTCCGGAATAGAGTTTTGATGATTTTGTTAGCTCCGTTGGGTACGTATACGGATTGTGATTTGGAGGTCTATAGTTGTATTAGGCTTTAAATGACAAAAGTTGAAAATTTTGAAGTTTGATCGAGAGTTGACTTTGTGGATACTAGGCTCGGATTGGGGTTTCAAAAGTTTAGGTAGGTTCACTGTGTCATTTGTGACTTGTGTGCAAAATTTGGGGTCAACCGGACGTGATTTGATAGGTTTTGGCTTGAATGTAAAAGTTAGAAGTTCAAAAGTTCATTAGGCATGAATCGATGCACGATTCATGGTTTTAGCATTGTTTAATGTTATTTGAAGGCTCGACTAAGTTCGTATGATATTTTGGGATTTGATAGTATGTTTGGTTGAGGTCACGGGGGCCTTGGGTGGAGTTCGGATGGTTATCGAATCAAATTTTGACTTTGAAAAATTGTTGTAGCCAAGTCTTTTGGTGCAACCGCACCTGCGAAACTTTGGTCGCAGGTACGAGCGGGGAAGCGCAGAAGTGGAGTTTGGATTGGGGGCTGTGGAGCACAAATGCGGAAGGATTTCCACAGCTGTGGACTCACACCTGCGCATGGAGGATCGCAGAAACAGAGAGGGGCTTGGAGTCACTAGTCCGCAGAAGCGGACGAACTTGCACAGATGCTCATCTGCAGAAGCGAGAATTGGGACCACAGAAGCGGTTGGTCGGTCCTTAAGTGACCTCCGCATCTGCGGATTATTGATCGCAAAAGTGGTATCGCAAAAGTGGATTTTTTTACCACAGAAGCTGGATAGCTGGGTAGTGTTAAAATCCGAAGGGTTTTGTGATTTCTCTCATTTTGGACTTTGCAAACTCGGTCTAAGGCAATTTTCGAGAGGATTTTCAAGGGGTTTATTGAGGTAAGTCACGTGTGGTTAAATTTTATCAATAATTATGTTTCCGCATTGAATTTCCTACCTAGATTGGGTGGTTTGAGGTGTAATTTGGGGTTTGAGGTTAGGGATTTAGAGAGTTTAAATTGGGGATTTCGGCGTTGATTTGGTGTTGGATTTTGGTAAATTTAGTGTGGCTGGACTCGTGGCGGAATGGATTTTCGGATTTTGTAACTTTTATTGGATTCTAAGACGTGGGCCCGTGGGCCGACTTTTGAGTGGATTTTTTGACTTTTAATTAAAAGCTTATTAATTTCATATGGAATTGATTCCTTTAGCTTGTGTTGATTGTATCGAACTATATGTGGCTAGATTCAAGGCATTTGGAGGTCGTTTCGTGAGGCAAGCGCTTGTTGGAGTAGAGTTTCGCTCAGTTTGAGGTAAGTAACACTTCTAATCTTAGTTCTGAGGGTGTGAAACCCCGAATTTCGTATTTTGTGATATGGTGTTGAGGTGACACATGTGCTAAGTGACAGGCATGTAGGCGTGCATCGTAAGACTTGTGACTTGGTCGATTCCATGGAACTGAATAGTTGTTAAATCTTGTTGTTACCCTTATTTTCACCATGTGTTAGATCTATTAAGCTGTTAGTCATGTTAGAAACCCTAATTAGGCTATATGATGGTACTATTGGGACTCACCGTGGTCGTTCTTTACGGTAAAACTAATTGCTTAATCTGTCAATTTATACTTAGTCACAGTTATTACTTTCATATTATGTCTCAGTCATCTTTACATATTATATCATATCATTAAATGTGGGCTGATTATCATAATTCTGGTGAGCCCGAGACTGGAGAGGTTATTGACTGAGTGGGGCTGAGGGTCTAATGTGAGTGATATTTATGGGATCGGGATGCACGCCGCAGCAGGCTTTATTGATTGATGCCAAGATTTGGCTTATTATAGCCCTTGGGCTGCATAGGACCCTCCAGAATCTTGGGCGCAATGCTAGCAGTTATGACATTTTGGCTGGATCTGCCCTGTTTACTTGTATTTGGGCTAGATATGCCCTATTTTATTTGCATGTGAGCTGGATTTTCCCTGGGCTGGATCTTCCCTGTTATGTGTTAAATTTTGTTATGAAATCTAAAAGCATGTCTAAATTCTTGTATCTTCACTTGTAGAATATAAATATCTGAGATATCATTGTCATATTGTTTTTCAACTTTCCGTACTGTTAAATGTTGAAAGTGGACTGTAATAATTGGACCTGTCACTACTTTCAGTCCAAAGGTTAGATTTGGTACTTATTGAGTTGGTTGTACTCACGCTACACCCTGCACCTCGTGTGCAGATCCAGGTGCTTCTGGTTTAGGCGGTTGTTGATTTGCAGAGGCCAGACCTTCGGAGATCATCGAGTTAGCTGTTTGGCATTCACAGACCTTGACCCTCCTCCTTTATCTTTCAGTTTATTTATTCAGTTTTACTTCTAGACAAGGTACTAGACTTTGTTATTTCATAGATGCTCATGTACTCAGTGATACCCCGATTTTGGGAAGAATTTATGTATTTAGTTATGATTCCCTATCTTGTTTTAAGAGAATATTCCTTTATTTAAACTGTGTTAGAATCTTTCAATGATTAAAAGTGTTGGAATTGTCGGAGTAGTCGGCTTGCCTAGTACCATGATAGGCTCCATCACGACGGGTTGGTTTTGGGTCGTGACAAGTTGGTATCAAAGCCTATGTTACATAGGTTTCACGAGTCATGAGCAGGTTTAGTAGAGTCTTGTGGACCAGTAGGGAGACGTCTTTCGAGAGGCTACCGAACCCTTAGGACATTTCACATTCTTGTATTCTTGTCGTGCAGATTTGTTGATTCCGGAAACTAAAACTTTTGTTATTCTATTCTCTCACAGATGGTGAGGACACGTACTACTGGACAGGATGGACAGCCACCGATACCACCAACCAGAGCCACGAGAGGCCGAGGTCGGGATAGAGGCCGCGGTAGGGGCAGAGGTGCAGCTTGTACAGCAGCTAGAGCAGCACCTGCAGATCCACCAGTTGCTCCAGCTCAGGAGTAGGTTCTAGATATGGTTGAGCCAGTAGGGCCAGCTCAGGCATCAGCAGTGCCCATTGTGATCCCAAGCCTTCAGGAGGCTTTGGTTTAGATTTTGACGGTGTGCACTAGCCTTGCTCAGATAGTTTCTATTCAGACCGCGCCAGCCACTTCTCAAGCCGAGGGAGTTACTCAAACTCCCGCCGTTCGTAATCCAAAGCAGGTAATGCAGGGACTTCAGACGCCAGGGATATTGCCAACCCAGCCGGTTGCAGCTGCTCAGGCACAGGTGGGCGGCCTCGTTATGACTGATGATGAGAAGAGGAGACTAGAGAGATTTTGGAGGCTCCAACTTCCATCATTCAGTAGGGCAGAGTCTGAGGATGCCCAAGACTTCTTGGATAGGTGTTACTGAATTCTTCGCACGATAGGTATTCTAGAGACCAGTGAGGTCTCATTCACTACTTTTCAGTTTACTGGTCCTGCCTTCAGATGGTGGGAGGCCTGTGAGAGGAGTAGGCCAGTCGGTGCTACACCACTATCATGGCATGAGTTCTCCGTTCTCTTCTTGGAGAAGTTTATACCATCGACCCGTAGGGAGGAGCTGTGCAGGCAGTTTGAGAAGCTACGCCATGACGGCCAGTCTGTGACCCAGTATGAGACGAGATTTTCAGAGTTGGCTCATCACGTAGTTTGGTTGGTTTCCACCGAGAGGGAGAGGATTAGGAGGTTCATTGATGGCCACACCTATTATTTGCGTTTTGCTATGACTCGAGAGAGTGTATCTGGTGTTTAGTTCGATAAGGTGGTTGATATTGCTCGGCGATTAGAGATGGTCTGTGGTTAGGAGCGTGAGGAGAGGGAGGCCAAGCAGCCTCGTGGATCGGGTGGTTTCAGCTGTATTCCTTTTGGGGGTCAGTTCTACCAAGGCAGGGGTGGTCCTTATAGGCTCGCTCAGATGGCTCATCAAGTCAATCATAGTGCATCATCTAGCCATGGTTCATAGAATGCTAGACCAGGCCAGTCATCCTTCAGTGTCCTCCCAGCTTAGAGTTTATCTCGTGCACCTTCAGTTCAGGGTTGGTCTGCACCAGGTTCTTCTAGTAGTTATTCTGGTTCTCAAGGCCCGCCTCAGTATTTGCTACCATTTTCCGAGAGGGGATGTTTCGAGTGTGAAGAGTTGGGTCATGTGAAGAGGTTTTTTCCCCGCCTTACAGGAGGTCCAGTTTAGAAGAGGAGTCAGGACACGACTTCAGCACCGGTTACTTCACCACCCGACCAGCCAACTTGGGCTGAGGCTCAGGCAGCTTGGGGTCGCCCAAGAGGGAGAGGCCGATCAAGTGGCGGTCAGGCCCGATTCTATGCTATTCCTGCCCGGCCAGAAGTTATTGATTCAGATACAGTGATCACAGGTATTGTCTCAATATGCCACAAGGAAGCTTCTGTATTATTTGACCCTAGTTCCACTTATTCATATGTATCATCGTATTTTGCTCATTATCAGGATGTGCCCCGTGAATCCTTAGTCTCATCTGTCCATGTATCTACGCAAGTGAGCGATGCTATTGTTGTGGACCGTGTATATTGGTCATGTGTAGTGACTATTGGGGGATTGGAGACTAGAATTGACCTCTTACTGCTTAGTACGGTTGATTTCGACGTGATCTTGTGTATGGATTGGTTGTCTCTATGTCATGCTATGCTGGATTATCACGCTAATACCGTGAAGTTGGTGATGTCGGGGTTGCCAAGGATCGAGTGGAGATGTTCTCTAGATTATGTTCCCAGCATGGTGATTTCATATTTGAAGGCCCAAGGGATGGTTGGGAAGGGTTGTTTATCTTATTTGGCCTTTGTGAGGGATGTTGGTGCTGATACCCCTACAATTGATTCTGTTCCGGTGGTGCGAGACTTTTCACATGTGTTTCTTGTAGACCTGTCGGGTATGTCGCCCGATAGGGATATTGACTTTGGTATTGACTTGGTGTCAGGCACTCAGCCTATTTTTATTCCTCTGTATCGTATAGCACTGGCTAAGTTGAAGGAATTGAAAGAAAAACTTCAGGAACTTCTTGATAAGGGTTTTATTAGGCCTAGTGTGTCGCCTTGGGGTGCACCAGCTTTGTTTGTGAAGAAGAAGGTTGGCACTATGCGGATTTGCATCGACTATAGGCAGTTGAACAAAGTTACAATGAAGAACAAGTATCCTTTGCCGCGCAATGATAATCTATTTGACTAGCTTCAGGAAGCGAGGGTGTTCACTAAGATTGATTTGAGGTCTGGGTATCACCAGTTGAAGATTCGTGACTTTGATATTCTAAAGACAACTTTCAGGACCCGTTATGGTCATTATAAGTTCCTTGAGATGTCTTTTGGGCTTACCAGCAACCCAGCAACATTCATGCATCTAATGAACAATGTATTTCAGCCTTATATCGACTCGTTTGTCATAGTATTCATTGATGATATCCTGGTGTACTCTCGTAGCCAGGAGGAGCATGCCCAGCATTTGAGGATTGTGCTACAACAGGTGGGGGAGGAAAAGCTTTATGCCAAGTTCTCCAAGTATGAGTTTGGCTTAGTTCGGTGGCATTCTTGAGGCATGTGGTATCTAGTGAGGGGATTCAGGTAGATCCGAAGAAGATAAAGGTGGTTTAGAGTTGGCCCAGACCGTCCTCAGCTATAGAGATTCGGAGCTTTCTCGGCTTGGCTGGTTATTATCGTCACTTCGTGGAGGGTTTCTCGTCTATTGCATCGCCCTTGACCAAATTGACCCAGAAGGGTGCTCCTTTCAGGCGGTCGGATGAGTGTGAAGAGAACTTTCAGAAGCTCAAGAATGCCTTAACCACAGCTCCAGTTCTAGTTTTGCCTTCATCTTTAGGTTCTTATACATTGTATTGTGATGTTTCTCGTATCAATATTGGGTGTGTCTTGATTTAGGAGGGACATTCCATCGTTCATGCATTGAAGATTTGGAGGCACTATCTCTAGGCTGTGTCTTGTGAGGTATTTACGGATCATCGGAGTCTTCAGCACTTGTTCAAAAAAACGGATCTAAATTTGAGGCAGCGGAGATGGTTGGAGCTGCTAAAGGACTATGATATCACTATTCTGTATCATCTTGGGAAGGCCAATGTGGTGGCCGATGCCTTGAGTAGAAAGGCGGTGAGTATGGGTAGCTTTGCATTCATTCCTGTTAGTGAGAAACCGCTTGCAGTTGATGTTCAGGCCTTGGCCAACCAGTTGAGATTAGATGTTTCGGAGCCCAGCTGGTTCTAGCTTGTGTGGTTTTTCGGTCTTCTTTATATGATCGCATCAGAGAGTGCCAATATGATGATCCCCATTTTCTTGTCCTTAAGGACAAGGTTCAGCACAGTGATGCTAGGGGTGTTTCTATTCGGGATGATGGGGTGTTGAGGATGCAAGGTCGTATTCGTGTTCCTAATGTAGATGGGCTATGTGAGTTGATTCTTGAGGAGGCCCAGAGTTTGCGGTATTCAATTCATCCAGGTGCCGCGAAGATGTACCAGGACTTGAGGCAGCACTATTGGTGGAGGAGAATAAAGAAAGATACAGTAGGGTTTGTAGCTCGATGCCTTAACTATCAGCAGGTGAAGTATGAGCATCAGATGATGGGTGGATTGCTTCGGAGGCTACAGATTCCAGAGTGGAAATGGGAGCGTATCACCATGGATTTCGTAGTTAGGTTCCCACAGACTTCGAGGAAGTTTGATGTTATTTGGGTGATTGTGGATTGGCTGACCAACTCCATGCATTTCATTCCAATTGGGACTACCTATTCTTCGGAGTGGTTGACTCAGATTTATATCCGCGAGATTGTTCGCCTTCACGGTGTGTTAGTGTCCATCATTTCAGATCGAGGCACGAAGTTACATCACAGTTTTGGAGAGTCGTGCAACGAGAGTTGGGCACCCTGGTTGAGTTGAGTACAGCATTCCACCCTCAGATGGACGGACAGTCCGACCGCACTATTCAGATATTGGAGGATATGCTACGCGTTTGTGTCATAGATTTCAAGGGTTCTTGGGATCAGATTCTGCCGCATGCAGAGTTTGACTATAACAACAGCTACCAGTCAAGCATTCAGATGGCTCCGTATGAGGCTTTGTATGGGAGATAGTGTCGATCTCCGGTGGGTTGGTTTGAGCCAGGGGAGGCTAAGGTATTGGGTACTGGCTTGGTTCAAGATGCTTTGGACAAGGTTAAATTTATTCAGGATCGGCTTCACACGGCGTAGTCTAGAAAAAAGAGTTACGCTGATCTGAAGGTCTGTGATGTTGCTTACATGGTTGAGGAGAAGGTACTGTTCAAGGTTTCACCCATGAAGGGTGTAATGAGATTCGGAAAGAAGGGCAAGTTGAGCCCTCGATATGTTGGGTCATTTGAGGTGCTTCAGAGGATTGAAGAGGTGGTTTACAAGCTTGCTTTGCCACCTTGTTTGTCGGAAGCATGTTGACGATCCGTCTCATGTTTTGGATTTCAGCACAGTTCAGTTGGATGGTGATTTGACTTATGATGTGGAGCCGGTAGCCATTTTGGGTCAGCAGGTTCGAAAGTTGAGGTCAAAAGACATAGCTTCAGTGAAGGTGCAGTGGAGAGGTCAGCTAGTTGAGGAGGCTACTTGGGAAACCGAGGGGGAGATACAGGGAAGACATCCACGCCTATTTGAGACTCTAAGTACGTTACTAGACCCATCCGCGGACGAATGTTTTGTTTAAATGGGGAGGATGTAACGACCCGACCAGTCTTTTTGAGAGTTGTAGACCTGTTCCCCCATTTACTGCTCATTTTGTGCTTTATAGTTGTTATATGACTTGTCGGGGTAGTTGGTTTGGTTCCGGAAAGGTTTTGGAATGAATTGAGACACTTAGTCTCAAGGTGGAAAGCTTAAGTTGAAAAGGTTGATCGAATGTTGACTTATGTGTAAACCACTTATGAATAGAGTTTTGATAGTTCTGTTAGCTCCGTTGGGTGATTTTGGACTTAGGGGCATGTCCGGATTGTGATTTGGAGGTGTATAGTTGGATTAGGCTTGAAATGGAGAAAATTAGAAATTTAGAAGTTTGACCGAGAGTGGACTTTGTGGATACCGGGTTCATATTGGGGTTCCAGGAGTTTGAGTAGGTCCATTGTACCATTTGTGACTTGTGTGTAAAATTTGGGGTCTATCGGACGTGATTTGATAGGTTTCGGCATCGAATGTAGAAGTTAGAAGTTCAAAAGTTCATTACGCTTGAATCGATGTGCGATTCATGGTTTTAGCATTATTTAATGTGATTTGAAGGCTATAGTTTGTATGATGTTTTGGGACTTGATGATATGTTTGGTTGAGGTCACGGGGGCCTCGGGTGGAGTTCAGATGGTTAACGGATCAAATTTGGAGTTTGAAAAATTGTTGTAGCTGAAGTCTTCTGGTGCAATCGCACATGCGGAACTTTGGTCGCAGGTGCGAGCTGGGAAGCGCAGAAGCAGAGTTTGGATTGGGGCCTGTGGAGCGCGGATGTGGAAGGATTTCCACAGGTGCGGACTTGCACCTGCGCATGGAGGATCGCAGAAACGGAGAGGGGCTTGGAGTCACTGCTCCGCAGAAGCGGACGGACTTGCGCAGATGCGCATCTGCAGGAGCGAGAATTGGGACCGCAGAAGCGGTTGGTCGGCCCTTAAGTGACCTCCGCATTTGCGTATTATTAACTGCAAAAACGGTACAGCAAAAGCGGATTTTTGGACCGCAGAAGCGGGATAGCTGGGCAGTGTTTAAATCCGAAGGGTTTCGTGATTTCTCTCATTTTGGACTTTGCAAACTCGGTCTAAGGCAATTTTTGAGAGGATTTTCGAGGGGTTTCTTGAGATAAGTCAATTAAAGTTATTCAATAATTATGTTTCCCCATTAAATTTTCCACCTAGATTGGTGGTTTTAAGGTGTAATTTGGGGGTTTGAGGCTAGGGATTTGGAGAGTTTAAATTGGGTCGATTTGGTGTTGAATTTTAGTAAATTTAGTATAGTTGGACTCTTGGCAGAATGAGTTTCCGGATTTTGTGACTTTTATTGGATTCAGAGACCTGGGCCCGGGGGGCAGCTTTTGAGTGGACTTTTTGACTTTTAATAAAAAGCTTAGTAATTTTTTATGAAATTGATTCCTTTAGCTCGTGTTGATATCGAGTTATTTGTGGCAAGATTTGAGGCATTTGGAGGCCGTTTCCCGAGGCAAGGGCTTGTTGGAGTAGAGTTCCACTCAGTTTGAGGTAAGTAACACTTCTAAGCTTGGTTCTGAGGGTGTGAAACCTCGAATTTTGTGTTATGTAATTTGGTGTTGAGGTGACGCATGTGCTACGTGACGGGCATGTAGGCATGCACTTTAAGAATTGTGACTTGGTCGATTTCAAGGAACTGAATAGTTGTTAAATATGGTTGTTACCCATATTTTCACCATGTGTTAGATCTATCGAGGTGTCAGTCATGTTAGAAACCCTTCTTAGGCGATGTGATGGTACTATTAGAACCCACAGTCGTAGTTCTTTGCTGTAGAACTAATTGCTTAATCTGTCAATTTGTACTCAGTCACAATTATAACTTGCATATTATGTCTTAGTCTCTGTTGTCTTGACATGTTATATCAGATCATCATTTGTGGGCTAATTATCATGACTCTGGTGAGCCCGAGAGACCGGAGAGGTTATTGACTGAGTGTGGTTGAGGGCCTAATGTGAGTTATATTTATGGGATCGGGTTGTACGCCACAGTAGGCTTTATTGATTGATACCAGAATTTGACTTATTATAGCGCTTGGTCTAGATCGGCCCTCCAGAGTACGCACACCCACAGTGGGCGCAATGCTAGCAGTTATGACATTTGGACTGGATATGCCCTGTTTACTTGCATTTGGGCTGGATCTGTCCTGTTATATGTTAAGTTTTGTTGTGAAATTTGAAAGTATGTCTAAGTTCTTGTTGAAAGCATGTCTAAATTTTTATACCTTCACTTGTGGAATATAAATATACGAGATATCATTGTCATATTTTCTGTAACTTTCCATACTGTTAAATGTTGAAAGTGGATTGTAATAATTGGACTTGTCACTACTTTCAGTCCAAAGGTTAGATTTGTTACTTATTGAGTTGGTTGTACTTACGCTACAACCTGCACCTCGTTCAGATCCAAGTGCTTCCGGTTACGGCGGTTGTTGATTTGCAGAGGCCAGACCTTCGGAGATCATCAAGGTAGCTGCTTGGCTTTCGCAGACCTTGACCCTTCTTCCTTATCTTTCAGTTTATTCATTCAGTTTTACTTCTAGACAATGTGCTAAACTTTGTTATTTTGTAGATGCTCATGTACTCGGTGACACCCCGATTTTGAAAAGAATTTATGTATTGAGTTATGATTTCCTATCTTATTTTAAGAGAATTTTCCTTTGTTTAAGCTGTTTTAGTATCTTTCAAAGATTTAAAGTGTTGGAAATATCTTAGTAGTCCAGTTGCCTAGTACCATGATTGGCGTCAAGGTTGTATGTTTTTGTGTGTGTGTGTGTGTGTGTGTGTGTGTATATATATATATATATATATATATATATATATATGTATGTATGTATGTGTGTGTATTTTTCTTTGGTATTCTTCTGTATGAGGTGTAATTGAAGCTTCTTTTTTTTAATAAATCATAATGAGATCGAAAGCGTATAATATTTTTATTTTTGATTTATTTTTATGAATATTATCTTCTGAATTCTTATATTATTAATATTTTATTATACAATTTATAATATACTCCCTCCGTTCTTGTTTATGTGAATCTATTTTCTTTTTGGTCCGTTCCAAAAAAAATCCCTTTTCTAAATTTGGAAACAATTTAGCTTAAACTTCCAATTCTACCCTTAATGAGAAGCTTTATAACCACACAAATACTCTCGACCCCTTTTTTGACTTGTTTAGGACCACAAATTTCAAAAGTCTTCATTTTTTATTAAACTTTCTGCCCAGCCAAATAGGTTCACATAAATTGGAATGAAGGGAGTAATATTTATGAAGTTTTAAAATAATATTAACTCATTGAGACAAGTCACACGTGCAATGCACGAATATAGGGACTAGTCTACACTATATTATTAAAATCATGAAGACCCTTAGCAAAATAGTTTTTATTTTTTTACCCTTTTAAATATAGTTCACACTAGACAAAATAGTCACTTAATTATTATCCTAATATTTAATATTTTGAAATCAACTAAAACTTTACTTATTAAAGTTTTCCTCATTTGAACGACTACTCAAAAAATTCTAATATTTAGGACATCAAAACTATACAATATTATAATATTGTAATACTAAAAATATGAATGTTTACGTGTTATATTTCCATAGAGGACGTGCATATAATGTAATGAAAGGAAACGGCCAAAATTATAATAGAATAGCTTAACTGTAATTTGAAAACTAACAAAGGCAGCAGAAATTTTTATATTAAAATAAATAAATAATGGAGCTCTTAATTAATTGATTAAAGAAAATATTCAATTTAATTCTTTTTCAATTTCATCATATTAGTAAATTTATTTTTCAAATTGACAAATAAGAAAACTTGACAATTGTACTTCAGGTTCAAATAATCTAATTTAAGAGGAGATAAAGAGATATATAAATACGATCTTATTATTTTACATAATTATATCAAGCATATGCTAATTAATCAAAAAATTAAGAAGACAATTAAATAACTTCGATAAGTGGGAGCAAAGCGAGAAATCATAATAAAGCTTCCGAGGATTTATGGACATGGTTTCTTCTTAAGCTAGCCAAATAGGATTAACATTCATCATTTTCAGGACCTTATATTTTTTTTCCTATAATATTTTTAATGGATATGCAATATTTAAAAGTTATGTGTTCATGAATATAGAGTACGCGCGCAAAGCGCGTACCATGAGACTAGTTATATTAAAAAGTACGAAGGTCCTTAGCGAAATTTCGTTCGCCGTTTTTACCCTTTAAAAATATATTTTACATTGAATAAAATTGTAAAATAAAAAAAACTTGCCTAATATTTAGGAGTTCGAAATCAAATAAATTTTTTTCCAATATAATTTTCTGTTGGAGATCTTTTCCTAATAAAGACACAAAATATTAAGAAAATAAAAAAAAATTAAAAAAGTAGGAGGAAAGTTTCTTTTTCCAACAAGGAAACTTCACGATATGTGTTATATTTTTTATTCTTTGTCCTTATATTTAATCAGAACTATTTTACCTCTTTATTTTCCTTTCATATGAACAATTTTGTTAAAATTTAAATCATATTTCCTTAGAAGCTCGGTTGTTAAACCCCTTTTGCTATTCTTAAAATTTACTACTACATGCTACAAAAAATATTTACCATTAGGTTTTGAAATAGTAATTATTATTGGAAAAAATAGTACTGATTTATTTGTGACCAAAATTTAATTATCATTTGTTAAGAATGAAACAGAAACGAGCTAGAACTATCATTTAAATTTAACGCACATTCCCGTTAAATAGATGGAAAAGACTTTCTTTTTTGGTAAAAATGAAACTAATATTATTATTAAGAAAATTTATTACACAATTTACTAAAAATAGGAATTAGTTCGAAATTCATCTTGTAGCTAATAGGATCTTTGGATAATTTGTAGCTAATTTATCGCTAAAAAGAATTAGCGATGGATTTTTATTTTGTAACTACATAAGTTGTTCATCGCTAATTCTTTTTCATTTTGCAATTGCCCTCTAGAATACATGGTATCTAAACGATCACATTAATATAAAATTTAAATAAAAGTAGGGGATACATAATAAATCATCATTGAGCTTCCAAAATTATCTTTGTTACGTGGTTATCATGCTTAGCTACACAATTCGCTACTTCATTGACTAAATAGGATCAATATTCATCATTTTTAAAAAGTTTATATATTTAAAATTTTATTTTATAATTCAAATAAGTTGTTTAATAATATTTATGAAATTTTTTAAAATTCTATATACACTAACATATAGAACACGCACAACGCACGTGTCCTAATACTAATTTAAAAAAAGGAAAAATTTCAGCATAATATACTGGAGAATAGAGCCACCATTTTGCTGCAACACGGAAAATTCTAGCATAATATACTAGAGAATAGAGCATCTGTGTATAACTTCCAACATATTATGTTGGAACTCCAGCACACGGAAAGTTCTAGCATAATATACTGGAGATTGGAGCACCTATGTATGGACTTCCAGCATATTATGAAATTCCGTCATGTTATGCTGGAAGTTCACATGTAAAAAGTTCGAATTCCAGCATCTAGAATATTTTCGAATTTCGAACAGTGTTTTTGTTCAAATTTGTCTTTTACATGAAAAGTGGCTAAATTTCGATTACTTTTGAAATTGTGGCTATTATTCAATTACCACTTGTAAATCTAGCATTTTTTTAATTTCTCCCAGAACCAAGCCCGTTCTCCCGTTATTGGACTGACCCAAACTTAAAGGACAAGCTGATTTAGGGAAAATGACCCTGTATAACCGCTCTTAAAATAAATAGTCAAAAAATATATATTTTCTGTATGTTAAATACAAAAATCATATAAATTTTATACACTTTTTCGGATATCAAATATAAATAGTTTCTAACGCGGGCTAAAAGTGATAATACATGCCAATTGGGATCTTTACATAAATAGCCAATTAGATTTATTGTTTACTTTTATATATACATACATATATATATATACATACATACATACATACATACATACATATATATATATATATATATATATATATATTTTTTTTTTTTTAATTTTTTTTTTTTAAGTGGTCGGGTGAATGGCCATTTAAGCTAATTCTTCTTCTTCTTTTTCCTTAGACAGTAGTGCAAATATAGCCCTTGAAAAATATCCCTTCCAATTTTCTGTTTGATCATAACTAAAATTATTTACAATAACCTACAAAATTTTATATCGTGATCTAATTTTTTTTTAATAAGATTTTTATTTTGCTCAAAATCTTTAGATTGTTGTCTAAAAAGTCTATCAATTGTTTAAAAAAAAAAAAAAAGGAAAAAAAATGTAAAAAGAGGGTCAACAGTTGATAAAAAAGGAAATAACAGCTCCACGCCCAACTTAAAACATTCATTTCATTGGTCATGCAAATATTCTTTTCATGCCATCATTTAGATTTGTTCCCTTTTTAAAAAGTGATGCTTATATAATTTTTTAGTTTTCTTAACATTACAGGTTAAATATTAGATTAAATAAAATTTTAGGCTGTGATTAAAAAAAAAAATCAGTTTGCTCAAAAAAGATATTTTAAACTATAATCTAAAAGGTCCATAAGTTTCAATAAAAAAGAAAAGATTATTTACTAAATAGTTGTTCCAGCAGTATTTAAAAAATATTTTTTGGTGAGTTCGGGGACGAGGCACAAATATTATTGTGCGTAAGTCCTATAATTTTGGGCAAAAGCCCGAAAGTTTTTTCTAAATTGAAGCCAAATAAATAATTTTAATGCTTAAATACTCAAAACTTAACTCATAATAAATTCTTATATATATAAAAAGAAACTCAAAAGTCAAAAACCTTTTATAATTGTTTACCCAATTTCATAATCTGTAAAACTACAAAGCAAGAGCTCTGTCCTCCACCGAATGCAACTTTCTTCTTTATGCTTCATAATATTCAAGTTTTCTTTTCTCTTTTTAATTTATTTATTTCAAAATACTTTTTCGTTTTACAATTTCCTTCGGGGTATCACACTAGTTTAGAAATTGTTATAGGGACTCTATTTCAAAAAATATTCTATTTGTATTATAAAAAGTATTTATGATTAATTTTCTATTCTTAAATTTTCAAACAATTAGTTTATATTTTTATTATATTATTTTGAGTTATTAAGAACTAGAGTAGTGTGTTCCGTCATAGTAGTGTATAATGCATCTTTACGTCTTTCCAAATTCAAGTAAGACTTTTTTTTTTTTTTTAATGTTCATGCACATATTAGCATGTTTTATATAAATAAATGTATTTTCCCAATAGTTTTATTATGATCTTGAATTTTCTTCATTTTTAATGTATTTTTTGTTATTGATATGTTTATTATATTAATTTATAAAATATTAAAAATTAAATATTCACAGGACTTATGCCTCAGCCTCGGGGCTTACCTTTTTGTGTTAAATAAAATGTCTCGTCTCATGTCCGTCCTTTTAAAGCACTGGTTCAAAAAAGGGACAAACTAGTCAAAATTTATGTATTCAGCCGTGTTTTATTTCTCGTCTAATGTTTTGACTCACTATTTAAGAACATTATTTTATAGTATTAATTATAAGTGTTTGAATAGTTATTATTCCTAAAACTGAAAAATAATAATGACTTAGCTTCTTAACTTTCTAAAATGACATGTATACAAAAACAATTAAAATGGCCCATGTACTGAACAGGATTATGAAGTTATAAGTTGCGAAAGTTGACCTCTTATCATTCATTTTCCTTGGGTAGGGGTGTGTGGGTGTATTCTTGTACTTGACAAGTAATAGCATTTGAAAATCGTTTTTGAGTATTAACTATAATTGTTAGAAAGAGCATGTCAATGTAAATACCCATTTATATTAATTTTCTACTTCGTACAATATTTGCGAAACAACTTCTTTCTTATATTCTGTATTGGGTCGGGTACATTTATATGAAATCGGGTCATTTACAACAAAGTACAAGCGGGTCTGACACAACCTAAGGAAGTCGGAACGGGGGCAGTATGAGGCCGAACTTTTCCGGTCCGAGATCGAGAAGTCGGGTACGACAGTCGGAGCAGCCGGGACAAGACAATCGATATAACTGATCGAGGAATACTAAGAGGTTAAGGACCGGCCTCGAACCGCATATTTCGCCACTCACCGGATATCTCGCCAGGAGTAATTATCTCAACCGTCATAGCCGTTATGCCATGATTTGAGGAGATTCTATCCCGAATTTTAGGGGATTTATCTTGTAATTAGTTATTTACCTTATTTAGAACTCTGGTTTTGGCCTATAAGAGGCATATTTCGTACACCATTGTAAGGCATCAAATTCTCTCAACTTAACCATTATTTTTCTGGCTGCTTGATACCATTTTCACTGTTCATACAAGGATTCTATCATTTTCTTATTGTCCATCACAGTACACGGTTTTGTTATCTTTCTTCTTATATTTCAATTACTTTTACCATATTGTTATTTAGAATCAAATTAGTTTACGGATCCTTAGCGCTACGAACAAATTCAATTGTTATCCGGTTTTAAGGGTAAACAGTTTGGCGCCTACCGTGGGGCTAAGGATATTAGTGAACTTTTGATACGTTCTTTTTCAAACACAATTTTACACTTGCTCTTTGCAGAAATTTCTATCTTTCAGGTCACAAGTTAAGCATGGCACATTCACTTCCAACCAACAATGAAATCAACAATCAAGTTGAAAACAATGCCATACCCGAGCACGAAGCTCCAGTAGATGTCAATTCCCAAATGGCATTTGACGCCGATCAGGCGTTGGGCTCATCACACAGCGTTCGGGGTGAAAACTGTTCAGGAATTCAGCAAAGTGGAGAAGAAGCAATCAGCCTCAAGATGATATTCGACATGCTACAAGCCCAGTAGGCAACAATAGCTCAACTGCAAAGCCGTACTCAGGATCCAGTTAGAACGGAAGATATTCCCCCCACAGGCTGCGCCCGTACAAATTGAACCGGTCTCCACACAACCAAATGAGAACGGTTCGGAAGCCAATTCCGGAATCCTTAAGATGCTGGAAGAACTAACCAAACGGATCGAGACGGGGGAGAAAAAAATTGAAGCTAACGATAAAAAGGTCGAGACATACAACTCGAGAGTCGATCAGATACCGGGAGCACCTCCAGTTTTGAAGGGCTTAGATGCCAAGAAGTTCGTGCAGAAACCATTCCCGTCCAGTGCTACTCCGAAGCCGATCCTGAAGAAATTCCGAATGCCCGAGATTCCAAAATATAACGGGACTTCGGACCCTAACGAGCACGTAACGGCTTACACTTGTGCAATAAAGGGAAATGATCTCGAAGATGACGAGATCGAATCTGTTCTCCTAAAGAAATTTAGAGAAACCTTATCCAAAGGGGCGATGACGTGGTATCACAATTTGCCACCGAACTCCATCGATTCCTTCGCTATGTTAGCTGATACGTTCGTAAAGGCTCATGACAACGAAACACTTAGGGAATTCGTATCTCGGTTCCAGATGGAGCGGATGGAACTACCTCCGGTTACGGACGATTGGGCGGTGCAGGCTTTCACTCAGGGGTTGAACACCGGCAGTTCAGCGGCATCGAGACAACTCAAACAAAGCTCGATCGAATATCCGGCTGTCACCTGGGCGGATATTCATAACCGGTATCAGTCCAAAATCAGGATAGAAGACGATCAGGTTGGAGTTGCTTCAGGCTCTTCCTACACAATCAAAACTTTTGATCGATCTCGAAGGGATAATTTTCGGGAACCGAGGTCGAACAGGGATAGGCACCGACCGTATCCGGAAGATCGACGAGCTACATCGAGGGGACCCAAAATCCCAAGACAAGAAAATAAATATGAAGTAAATCAAAGAAATATAAGGCCATTGCCAAAAGGCAACTTCGAGAAACTCGGTGATCGACAGGAGGCACCCCGGTTGTCCGAGTATAACTTCAACGTCGATTAAGCGACTCTGGTATCAGCAATCGGCCGCATTAAAGACACCAGGTGGCCAAGACCTTTGCAAACAGATCCTTCCAAAAGGGATCCGAGCCTTGTGTGTAAGTATCATGGCACTCACGGCCATAGGACTGAAGACTGCAGATAGTTAAGAGAACAGGTAGGCCGGCTACTCGACAATGGGCACCTTCGAGAATTTCTCAGTGACCGAGCAAAGAACCATTATGAAAACAGGGATAGACCAATCGACCGGAAGGAGCCGAAACACGCCATCAACATGATAATCGGAGGAATGGATGTACCCCAAGTTCCGGTGCTAACGCGCACTAAAATTTCGATCACTCGAGAGAAACGAACTCGAGATTATGCGCTCGAGGGGACTCTATGGTTCAGTGATAGAGAGATTGATGGCCTGACGCAACCTGATAACGACGCATTGGTAATATCGATGCTGGTACAGGATACCCGAATAAAGCGTGTTCTGGTCGACCCCGGGAGCTCAGCCAATATAGTTCGGTCCTGGGTCATCGAACAGCTAGGACTGACCGATCAAATCATCTCGGAGGTCAGAATACTCAACGGATTCAATATGGCCTCAGAAACAACGAAAGGGGAAATAACTTTAATGGTCAACGTTGCCGGGACAACCAGAGCAACAAGGTTTTGTGTAATAGAAGGCGACATGAGGTACAATGCCCTGCTCGGTAGACCATGGATACATGACATCAGGGAAGTGCCATCTACTCTACACCAGATGCTGAAGTTCCCATCGGATGAAGGAGTCATCACCGTCTATGGAGAGCAGCATGCGGCGAGGGAAATGTTCGCGATAGATGGAACAACATCAAAGCCTGCAGACCCCAATCGAGAGTTCAAATAGCAACCACAAAAGCCGCCTTCTACGGAGGAGGGCGGACGGGATCAGCTCGATGACGACAGCTTTGGGGTCCCCCGATCTTTTGTGGTCCCCGATGAAGCCGATACGACCAAATCAACGATCGAAGAGTTGGAACAAATCCCTATTCGACAAGACGCGCCCGATCGGAAGGTATACCTGGGCTCGGGCTTGAATCCCGAGCTCAGGAATAAATTACTCTCTTTTCTTTCAACTAATGAAAATTCTTTTGCCTGGTCCCATTTGGATATGACAGGCATACCACCGGAGATTGCGACACATAAGCTAAGTGTCGACCCGAAATTTCGGCCGGTCAAGCAGAAAAGGAGGCCTCAATCTGAAGCCAAACATGCCTTCATTCAGGAAGAGAAATACAACATGAAGCTGAACCCGAAGAAATGTGCGTTCGGAGTCGGGTCCGGAAAATTTCTCGTATTCATGGTCTCTAACAGAGGATAGAAATCAACCCGGATAAGATCAAGGCTATCGAGGACATAAAGGTCGTTGACAGTGTCAAGGCCGTACAAAAACTTACCGGCCGAATCGCTGCTTTGGGTCGCTTCATATCCCGATCATCGGACAAAAGCCATGAGTTTTTCAACTCGCTGAAGAAGAAGAATGAATTTTCATGGGGACCGGAATGCCAACGCGCTTTAGAGGAACTCAAAAGGTATCTCTCTAGCCCCCCTCTGTTACAAACGCCGAAGTCAGGCGAATTACTATACCTATATCTCGCCGTATCAGAAATTGCGGTAAGCGGAGTCTTGGTTCGGGAAGAACAGGGTACTCAGTTCCCCATATATTGTTAGTAGAACATTAGGGGAGGCAGAAACGAGGTACCCGCACTTAGAAAAGTTAGCACTAGCCCTATTAAGTGCCTCCAGAAAACTAAAACCATATTTCCAAAGTCACCCGATTTGTGTAGTAACCACTTACCCCCTTAGAAATGTTATGCATAAGCCCGAGCTATCGGGCCAGTTGGCCAAATGGGCCATCGAGATCAGCGAGTACGATATCCAATATCGACCTCGGACTTCGATAAAATCCCAAGTTTTGGCCGACTTTATCGCCGACTTCACGCCGTCTCTTATTCCCCAAGTCGAAAGGGAACTCTTGACTGAATCGGGGACTCCCTCGGGAGTGTGGACTCTGTTCACAGACGGGGCCTCGAACTCGAAGGGGTCAGGTTTAGGTATCGTACTGAAGCCTCCGACCGGGAATACAATTAGGCAATCTATCAAAACTGTGAAATTGACTAACAATGAGCCAAGTATGAGGCTATGATTGCAGGTTTAGAATTAGCAAAGAATCTTGGAGCGGAGATAATTGAAGCCAAGTGCGACTCCCTCCTCGTGGTCAACCAAATAAACAAAACGTTCGAGGTTAGAGAAGGCCGCATGCAAAGATATGTGGACAAGCTTCAAGTTACTGTGCACGGGTTCAAAGAATGGACCTTACAACACATTCCTCGAGACCAGAATAGCGAGGCCGATGCTCTCGCGAACTTGGGATCGACGGTCGATGACGAGGAGGTAGACTCCGAGAAAGTGGTACAGTTGATGAGATCGGTGGTCGAGGAAGGTCACGCCGAGGTCAACTCTACAAGCCTAACATGGGATTGGAGGAACAAATATATAGACTATCTCAGATCGGGCAAAGTCCAGCAAGACCCCAAAGAATCGAGGGCATTACGTACGAAGGCAGCCCGGTTCTGCTTAACCGGCGATGGAACTCTTTACAGAAGAACTTTTGGAGGACCTTTAGCCATATGCCTTGGTCCCGGAGACACAGAATACATCCTAAGAGAGGTGCATGAAGGATCATGCGGCAATCATTCGCGCTCAGAATCGTTAGTTCGAAAAGTAATCCGGGCCGGCTATTACTGGGTCGACATGGAAAAAGACGCAAAAGAGTTCGTGCGCAAATGCAGCAAATGCCAAAGACACGCGCCGATCATCCATCAGCCAGCCGAAACATTGCACTCAGTTCTGTCGCCGTGGCCGTTCATGAAATGGGGAATGGACATAGTAGGCCCGCTCCCTCGAGCTCCAGGTAAGGCTCAATTTATTCTTTTTGTAACTGACTATTTCTCTAAGTGGGTAGAAGCGCAGGCTTATGAGAAATTTAGAGAGAAAGAAGTGATAGAATTCCTTTGGGATCATGTCATCTGCCGATTCGGGATGCCCTCCGAGATCGTATGCGACAACGGAAAATAGTTCGTCGGCAGCAAAATAACCAAGTTATTTGAAGATAACAAAATCAAAAGGATATTATCTACTCCTTACCATCCCAGCGGCAACGGTTAGGCGGAATCGACCAACAAGACCATACTTCAAAGTCTGAAAAAAAGACTAGTCGATGCCAAAGGGAGATGGAGAGAAATGCTGCCCGAAATCTTGTGGGCATACCGGACAACTGAAAGAACGAGTACCGGAGCCACGCCTTTCTCTTTAGTCTATGGAGCTGAAGCCTTGATTCCAGTCGAAGTAGGCGAACCAAGTGTCCGTTTTCAGTATGCAACTGAGAATTCCAACCAAGAGGCTATGAACACTAGCTTAGAGCTCTTGGATGAGAGAAGGGAGGCTGCCTTAATACGAATGGCGGCCCAAAAGCAGAGGATCGAAAGGTACTACAACCGGAGAACCCGACTCCGACACTTCAACGCAGGGGACTTGGTACTCAGAAGGGTCACCCTCAATACTCGAGACCCTAGCGAAGGAAAACTGGGGCTGAACTGGGAAGGTCCTTACACTGTGCTGAAGGTGACCGGGAAAGGATCCTACAAGTTGGGAACCTTAGATGGTAAAGAGATGCCGAGCAACTGGAACGTGAGCCATTTGAAGAAATACTACTGCTGAGGTAATTTTTTCTTTTTCTTGCTACCTTTACATTTCTTCAATACTAACCTATGCAGGACAAATCAACTTCGGGCAGAAGATCACCAAACAAGAAGGCTGAAAGCACGCGCTGCACTCTTTTTCCCTTCGACCGTTTTTGTCCCAATCTGGGTTTTTCGGCAAGGTTTTTAATGAGGCAGCATACATGTCGTGCTACTATATTCAATCTAAGAAACTTTCGTTTTGTCCAAAATCGATCTCGAGGGGCCAAGATAAAGATCGCTAGGAATCGATGTAAGGGTCAAACGGCCGAAGGAGCCGTACCCTAGTAGAACGATCTAACTCGCCCCCGACCGACAAAATGTACTATTGTTCAAATAATAGCAAAGACTATTCGATGCCCACATTGCTTTGTCAAACCTAAGGGTTTTTTCCTGTTATTATTTTGCAAACAATCGACGCACATTAAAACCGAAGGAAGTAAGACCTGTTAAGGCAAAATCCGGAATCGGTTAGACAGGCTAAGCCCTTTCGAAGCTAACAAAGCTTTAATTGAAACCGATGTGGTCAAGTCAAATCACGGCTAAGGCCGAACCATATGAAACCAAGACCGATGCGCTCAAATCAAGTTACAGCTAAGGCTGGACCATATGAAAATTCTTACTTGGTCACATCTAATTACGGCAAAGGCCGGATCATATGAAATTCTTTACTTGTTCAAATCAAGTTACGATTAAGGCCGAATCGTATGAAAATGAGAATTCTTGATCGATCAAGCTAAATCACGGCTAAGGCCGAATCCGTTCGAAACTTAACATATGATCGAAGTTCGAATGAAGAACGAGACCTCAGGCTAAAATATAAGGCCGAGTTTATTTGATAAAGGTCATAAAATCCTACAAAGGCATGACCTCGACCCCTACGAATTTAAGGGCAATCGATAACTTGAACGAGGCTAAGGCCAGATCGACTATCGCTTTGAACAAAGCTATAACTTAAACCATTTTTTATGTTTTGAGTTTATTTCAGGATCGAAGCCAAGTTAATAATGGATCGATCGTTTGCGATTTTATGCCAAGGCAACAAATCATAGTACATAACAAGTGAGGAACAAAAGATAAATTTGTATATATGTTCAAAATCGTACAAGGGGGACAACCACATGATTGGAACAAAAGAAAGAAAAGACGACGTCAGTCGGAGCCGTCCTCGAACTCCTCCGGGAATGTTTTTCTCCTCAACTCATCTTCAGCTTTGGTTGCCTCTGCTATATCGGAAGATAAGTCGAGGCCACGGGTTTGAAGCTCCTCGAGGACGGTGAGGCGAGATTGACACTTAGCATATTCTACTAGTGCCCTCGATTGCTCGTTGGCCACCTCGGCATCGGCCCTATACTGGGCAATCAGATCATCAGCCGTGGCCTTGGTTTTGGCAATCTTCGCTTGTGCCTCCTGAAGCTGGGTGGATAAGGTCGTCCGGTCAAGGCCGAGTGATTGGATTTCGAGGCGCTGAAGTTCATTGTCTTTGAGCAAAGCCTCGATCCGCTCCTGTAGAGTCGATTTTTCTACACTTAGTTGCTCTGCTTGGGATTTCCATCGACTCGATTCGGCCTTAGAGTCGCTGAGCTCAGCCTGTAGCCGTTCCGATAGTCTGTTCATCGCTTCTAACCGGTCGACACAGGAAGTATACTCCTTCCTTAAAAAATTCAGCTCAGTCCGGGCATTTGACATCCGGTCCTCGAGTTTCCGACGTTTCTCCATCTCTCGTTCCATTCCTTCTTTGATACGAAGGAACATCTCATGGTAGAGCACCGAAGACTACAAACAAATGAACCAGAAAGTGTTAGTAAATTTCAAAACCAGAATATTAATACAGGATTGAAACAAGTAAGAATACGTACTCTGATCGATGCTTGTTGGGCTTCGTTATAAAGGCAAGCCCAGTCCACAGCATTCATGGCGACCCGGTCTTCCTCCGTCGCCAAGTTGTGGAGGTAACTTGCTATGCCTACCGGGGGGCCCAACACCCGAGTGTCTTCAGGAACGGAGAAAGTTATTACCCTTCTTCGTTCAGGGTACAAGCTCGGAGCAGGAAATTTATCAACCAGCTTAGTACTGACCGACATCCTGCTCGATTCGGCCGGGGGACTCTTTCTAGGGACATCGAGACCGAAAGTATCGGACGATGGCACCCCGTCAAAATATTCCTCAAAGGTCCCCGTCATGGCCGGCGTTCCACTCGGCGTCTGTATCCAAGCACTTTCAGTCTCCTTCAGAGATGTTTCAGAGAAGGAGGGCGAGTGAACCGTTCCGGGAAGATCGCAAGGCTTCTGTACCGGGGCCGGAGGCTCAATTGTGTCTCCGACTCTTGCCTCCGCATCACCTTGGGATGCATCGGCGTCATCCGCTACCGGCTCGGGGACTCTCCGAGTAGGTTTGCGGCGCGTAAGTTTGGGGCCTTCCTCCTCCTCCGAATTTTCACTCAAGGAGATAGTGGAGACGGTGGTTTTGCGAGCCAACATTTTTTTCCTTCCTTTGTTCTTTGTGGGCTCGGCCTGTTTGGGGCCCCCCTTTCTTTTGTCCCTTGTTTCCAAGGCCGGTGTCGGAAGGGGACAAAGGACTGCTCCACCAGTAGCTGCCGATCTCAACTCGGTGTCCTTGGATAGACCTGCAAATCATGTTTTCAGGGTTAAGTGTTGGCTTCGATTTATTTAAAGGGTTTCAACCAAGGGGACTTACCATGATTTTTGGCTTCCCATTGAAATTTCCCTCCAGGCCCGTTCGGAGTAGGTTCGCTGGGCCGCTATTTTTCCGACCCATTCCTTCAAATCTTGGATGGCGGCCGGAGTTTGGGGAATGGCTACACATTAAAGGTTTCGGTCATACATTGAAAAACAATAACGGGAGAGAAATATGTAAAGAAACACTTACGGTTCAAATTTCATTTCTCGGGAAATGGCATGTAGCCGGCTGGGATCAGATCGGAGGTCCTAACTCAGACAAACCTGCTCATCCACCCCCGATCTCTATCCTCGTCGATGCTTGAAAAA